>SCLD01017973.1:0-18461 GCA_004367895.1 Oikopleura longicauda
GATTTTATGGCCATTCCGCCAGTCATCAAAGTACAGGTGGTTCCGGGATGATATATACTCGGCTCTGTTTCGAGTGAAATCCCGTTTCCAAACGTCGAAATTATGCACATTTTCTAAACGATAAAGCCCTGCGTCTCAACACTAGGTGGCGATCAATTCCCAAAAGATGATAGAGGCACCAAACAGTTGGAGGATTTCTTTTCCATTTTTTATTTTTCAATCAATGCTGGATCTCTCTGTTCGACCTTTATCACTCCAGGTTTGGATTCATGAATTATCACCTCGAGACTTCACCGAATCTTGACCGACGGTTGGACCAGACGGTTTGATCAAAGTTTGGGACCATTTAAAATCGTCTGATGGGTCCATGAATCCCTATTCACTAGTTTTGAGATCACAAGGAAATTATTTTATCGCTTTTCTTGTTCCAGCAATCTTAATGGCAGTGGCATTGGTTCTATTTTTGCTCGGTTCAAAATATTATACCAAAAATATGCCAACTGGAAATATTTTTGCGCAGTTTCTTGGAGCAACATGGACTGCTCTACGCGGTAAATGCAAAGGCATGGTTTCAATCAAACATCCTAAGGACCAGACGAATCAGCCAATCAAAATGAACGCATTTAGTACTATATTTGAAACCATTATTAGCCTCCAAGAGTGATAAAAGAGAACACTTCATGGATTATGCAAAAGATTGTGGAAAATATCCAATTCAAATTATCAATGATGCCAAATGGGTTTTCCCAATTTTGGTCATGTACATTCCTATTCCAATGTTTTGGGCACTTTTTGATATGCAAGGTAAAACTCCCTTTTTTAACTCCCCGCCATTTAAACTCCTAAAACTCTCCTCAGGATCGAGATGGACTCAAACCGCTACACAAATGAATGGTTATCTTGGTTCTGTTCAAATTCTACCCGATCAAATCCAGCTTCTCAACTCATTGATGATTCTTGTGTTTTTGCCTATTTTTCAAAAATTGATTTACCCTGCTTTTGAATGGTGTGGAATTACTGTCAGTCCACTTCGAAAAATGTCTCTTGGTCAGGTTAGAAATTAAATTGCGCCACATTTTCGACCCGAAAATGTTTATAATAGTAACATGTACGAGTATTTAAAATGTCACCTTATCCTCCTCTTTAACGTGGGTCGAGGTGACACTTTAAATACTCAGATAGATTAAATGGTATATCCACATCTAAAAGTCGAAAATTGGTTGAATCATGCATTACAGTGAGATCACCGTTCATGTTCTAATATAAATTCTAAGTTAATCGCAGCAGTCTCGTTTCTGATATCTGGTTTCGTCCAGTTTGCAATTCAAGAAGGTTTAACTCCAATCCCCGATTACAACTCTGAAAATACTTTAATGGTGACCAATGGAGTATCACGTGACATAAAAGTTTCAAGTTCATATTGGATCGATAATAAACTCCCAGGAGATGATAATGAGAATGATATTATTCTTGAACAGGTTTGTTTTCAATTTGATGAGTAAGCCAGATTTTATGGGCCTGAATCTAATTGGCCAAAAGTAACATTGAAACTAAGTATTGCGATGAAACAGATTGCACATTTGATGTGAATACAACTTATCCAAGAACACCGACTTTTGCTTGGTTCAATGAATATAACGAGCATGGAAATTATGAATTAAAAGTAATTGATTCAAAGTTGGGTTTTCGCTTCTGACACTCCACTCAATGACGGCCTCTTGGCTAACTAGCGCCGTTTAGTTGGTCTTCACGTTATTTCTAAACCCATCTAAGGACTCAAAAGAACATAGATTCATTGTCAATCCAGCAGAATCGACGAAATTAATGATGGATCGATCATCTGATGATTCTTTAGCATGTGAAATGAAAGACGGTACCTTTGGCTCAAACAATTGTCAAAAATGTGGTGATGGAATTATTCAAACAAAGGCAAAATTTTTAAAAAGCCAACCTGATTCATCGGTTATCCACTCTTAGAACAAATTTGTGCTTCCTGATTCCGAATAATTATAGTAAAGTAGGGCCCAATCTGACTTTATCCAAATGATACGACAAATATAAGAAAAGAGCGCTCACGCCCATGCTCGCTTGGACAGGGCCACCATGGACCCCACGTTATTAAAATGTTCATTTAGATCAACCTACGCAATTTGTAAATATGCGTGGGTGAGAACTCTATTTGTATGGATTGGGTTAGCCATTTTGAAAATTATTTTAAGCTTTATGCAATTACTAATGTTGTGGTTTATGAAGATGAAGACGGACAAATTGATCTTTACCAGGTAAAGATGTCTGTTTCAACAAAAAAACATCAAAATTTTAGTTTATATCACCAAAAGACAAATCTGGAGATTTGAAAATTAAACTTTCATATGTCAATCCAACAAATTATTACATGCATGTCAAATTAACTACCGAAAATGAAATTGTTCCGTTCCCATTGGTGGAAAGTGAAAAATGGAAAGAACCTTATGCATCTCCATTTTGTTCAATGACCGATGGAGGTGCTGAATTTGAGCCAAGTAAGTTAATCATCATTTTACAAAAAAACTGTCTCAGGCGAGTAATTTTGAAGGTTGTATATTAAATTAATTGATGTCATATGCTCAGTAACGCTCTCTCCAACCTTGTTTTAGTGATTAATTCGATATAAATTGATTTTCAGATGTGAAAGGTGACGAAAAGGATGACTACAAGTTCGTTGTTCAGCTTTATAATCCTTCCGAAATCACCAAAGGAACCGAAGATATTGACCAGGATCAGGGATCTACAGGCCAATTAAACCGAGTGTGCCTGCCCGATGGTCGTCGTCTCTATGCTTCCCCATGCGAAATTTGACCAAATAACCATCAGGAAGACACACCCAACTTTACAGTCCAGACTATAGTTCAATTTCGGTTCAAATTAAATGATATGTAAATCCAAGATAAGAACGATCCAGAATACATCCGCAAATATGAACAGCTGATCCGTGATAATCTTGCGAATACCGATCCAGCAATGATTTGTGACGAAACTGAAGTGGTTGATCCAAAGATAATTGCATCTGGTTCTATTTGGACTATCATGCCACAAATCCAAAATTCCGCAACATGCAAAACAACCTATACACTTGATGCAAATCCTAATACGCTATCAGTTCTTTATTTGATACCTCAATATATTGTCATTACAATTTCAGAGGTTTTGAATAGTGTCACAGGAATGTATTCACCCTTGTTCGAACCAAAATTATGGGCTTTTTAGTCCCCCAATAATTCGATTGAGTTATAATCCGGGTTGAATTTGGTGTTGGAACACTCGTAACAGGTCTGGAATTCGCATATTCCCAAGCTCCTGTGTCGATGAAGTCTACAGTTCAATCGTTTTGGCTTCTAACAACATGCATTGGAAACATAATTGTCATTTTCCTTGTCTCCGTAAAAATTGGAAATACGCAGGTTTGATCCCACGCAATTTCTTCTAACCCACGCATTTTATTCACTTATCCCTTTTCAGGCTGGCGAGTATTTCATTTTGGCTTGTATCATGGCTGGAGCCGCTTTTCTTTTCATGATTCTTTCAATATTTTATTACGAATATGTAGACCCTGAAGAATTTCAAAATATTGAAGATGAAGACGAAAAATCTTCGAAAAAATCAATCAAAAAAGAAGATGAAGATTCTGGAGTCGATGAGGAAAAAGCTGAAGAAAAAACAGATTCGGAAACTTCTGATTTATAGCCTACGCAAATTCTTAAAACAATTACCTTGCGGACCATCCTTAAAACTTCGATCTTTCTTCAAAGTTCAATTTTACACTTTTACACAAAGCCTGAGAATTAAAATAAAATGTGAAATTGCATAAAAATGCGTTCGTTATAAAGTGTTTTACTTTGTGAGACTGTGAATGATTACTGAGCATGTTTTACATGATGTTTTAGACCCAATGTGGATTCGGTCCACATAATACTGGGTCCCACACTGCGTTCTTGAGCGATTGGCGGTGAAAGCTGGATGATGATTTCTTTTTTTGACACCACTCCTGGAAAAACCTCTGAAAGCCCCGTCGGAAAAAATCCCTTTAGATATCAGCTGTATTTATCAGCCCGACGCTTTATTTTGGTAAATTGTATATCATGCTGTAATTTGAATCAGGCTAGAAATTATCCACTTTAACCTGATTGGAATGCTTTACTATCTCATCTATGGGCTACCATATAACCACTCATTGACTTGTCCACGTGATCCTGATATGTGCACGGTGAAGTTTTCTCTCATTGACCAGTCCTTAGTCCATTCAATCATGAATGACCTAATTTACTTTATTTCGCCGTTCTGGGGTCTCCCATCTGAGTCAGGTTGCCCTGGTAACAATTCGAAAAAAATAATACCAAAAAATGGAAAATAAAAAATTCTAGATTGTATAAAAAATCAAAGAGATTATCCGAGAAGTAAACAGTCATTAAAAACGAAAAAAGTGCAATTTTGGGTTGAATAAATGCGGTTTTCAAAATCATAATGTTGGAAATGTCGACAGGTAAATTTGGCCGTCTAATCTGGCGGCCCCTATAATATCTACACTTTTAAGTTGATCCGGAGCCCCTTGTTATAGGGAGACAAACCCTTGAGGAAGTCTATGGGGAGAGTCCAAAAGAAAGAGCAAAACCTCCCCATCATTTATTAGAAACACAAATATTCCCAAACTTACACAAAAATGAAACATTCCAAGTTGAACCAGAACAACTTTCATTTATCATGCAGCATGTAAGTTTTTGATAAAAATGGTGATGTTGGTGACATTTTTTCATTTTAAAATTTCAAATCTGTCACCAACATCTCAAACTTTCATTCTCAAAATCCGTCACCAACTTCGATTCACCCCAATGGTGATGACTTTGTTTTTTTTTAGAAATCAAAATCAAAGAAATTACGAGTTATTAACACATCGGCATCACGGCAAAACTTTCACGTGATTGAACCGATAAATCATAAAGTATGGAGCATATCATATAAGAAACCAGATGGAGGGCTTGTTCCTGGTGGAAATATTGAAATTAATGTCAAGTTCCGGTTCTTTTCATACTTTCTACTCTAAAATCTAATATGCTTTCATTTATCGGAAAAAAGTCTGCAAGAAACCAGAAAAGTCTGAAAAACGTTGAAAAGGATTCGATTCGATTACACTGTTCTGGCGGGAATCTTCTTATTCCTTTATATGCATATCCTACAATTGATACTTCAAACTTTCCATCAAAAATAAATTTTGGTTCAGGTCCGTTTTCAAGCTCTGATTTGTCTGTAAAATACTGACATATGATTGGTTGACGAGCACCAACTTGAAATTGGTAAAAAGTGCCACTCGGTCAAGAAACAATTCGAACAATAACTCTGACTGCACCAGATAATGAGTCATTTGATTATAGCTGTACAATGCATCCGCCATCGGATACTTTCCATGTTCACCCTTCATGTGGAACTATTCAAGGTTGGAATCCACAGACCAAACATGTCCGAGTACGACTACAAGGACGTGTGGACAGACGTCTGGGGATCCCATTTAAAAGGAAATTCTGATATTTCAGTCTTTTATCGTCCAACAGAGTTCATAACATCGTCAACTAACATGCAAATCATATTCTCAACATTTGACAGAAAAATGCTCAAGGTTAGTGTCATTTAAATTGATTCTAGTAGTCTATTTACTTCGATGTCGTGAATAAAATGTTCTATTGACGTTATGATGTCAGGCGGACCCGTAGCGCAGGTCTGTGATCCGAGCGGAGCCTGGGTCGAGGGAGAGTTTGAGAGTGAGATCAAATCACTTGAATTGAGTAGTGTTGAAGCGACGTCCGCACTAAGAATGGCGTCGACAGGGGTAAGGAGGGGTAGCCCACCTTGTCCCGGTTGTATAATGAGAGTGCGCATGGGTCAGGCCCGAAAGGGAGCAGCCAAAAGCCTCCGCGTCTGACGGTAGTGGGACAGCGTTGCCGAGCTATCTCATTTCAAGTGACTTACTCAACAGAATTCGACCAATTCCTTTTGCAATTTGCAATCATTTTGTCCAATCCCTACGTTTGTTAATAAAATAATCTCTTCGTGTTTTGTTTTTGACGGCGACAATGTGGGTTCGAGTCCCGGCATTGACACATTTTTTTTATTTTTAATCTTTAGTGCAAGATTAATGGGAACTGTTTGCCAGGTCTACTGACGCTGAAGAAAAAGAAAGAATTCGCTCTCAAACGAAAAGAAGCCAAGGTAAGTGCAGCAAGAATGAATTCCAGGATTTTTAAGGACCTTTCTTGACCGTGAAGACGGATTGGGATGAGAACCCCTAGTGTGTATTCCAATTTATACATCGGATGTATCATTTCGTAATGTACTAATCCACTGTTTTAGGCTGTTTCAATTCCAGGTTCAAAAGAAACTTCTGACTTGTTGGCCAGTATGGTGCGAGAAAAATCAAATAAAGCGAGACTGAACAATAAGAAAAAGCAAAATGATGGCCCACCTAAGCAAAATATACCGAAAGTTATCCCAGGTAAAAACGTCCACCTACACCCTCATCCGAACCGCTGCCTACGCAAAGTCCCACACACCTACGTCGACGATTCACTCAATTATTTTAGGTGCACAACATCATGTGAATAAGATTTTGAACAGTGCGGATAAAGATGCAAAGAAAAAAGACAGTCACGACAAAATATACTTGGACCGGTCGAAAGTATTTCGGGACAAATTACGTCAGTCTTTTGAAGCCGAAAAAATTAACAAATTGAGATGGCAAATCAGGCTTGGTGATGAAATACCAACTTTTGATGAGCTTGAGTCTGTCAGACAGGAATGGGTTGTTTTTGGTCATAGTGATAGGATTATACGGGTTTCACAGCCTCAAATAACCCAAATAGGGTAGAAATATGGAATACTCACGAATTGGCGAAAGAACTGAGCGCGAAGCTAATTCCTTACCTCAATATACACCCAACTTTGATCCATATCGTAATTCACCATGGCGCGCTCGGCATGTTGCTCTGGGTCAATTTCAACAGGCCGCGCGAACAATCTTAATCAGAATAAGAGCCGAAGATAGACTATCGAAATTGAGAAAGCTAATGAAGGTGAACTAAAATATTCTACAACCGATAAAATGTCCGCTAACTATATTTTTTAGTTGGTGAATCAAGATGGATTGAGTATTGAACAGGCTGAAGCAAGTCTTTTAGCTGCAATGGGTCGCCAGATTCAACGAAAAGTCAATGGACCATCAGGCAGGTTTTCAAAAATGTTCTCTGAATCAGAGGCTCTGATTGGGTAAAAGTCACTGTGCTTATAATTGTGAACCCCTATCAGAAATGACACCATTCGTTCACGATTCATCCTCTTCGGCGACTCAATTCAATCGCCACGAAAGTGGCAAAATGAATGGTGATTCCGTCAGTGAAGAACCAATTCCGACAAAAATGCATAACGGAGAATCAAATGATCCATCGTATTTCAAAACACTCCAGGAACATGGTTAATAATGGCCACCAGGCATTAAAATATAAAAATGCGTAGGTTTGACTCACGTAGGTTAACCAATAAAAAGGGTAATTTTGTCGAGATTGAAGGCTTCCATCCAAGTAATCCTTATGCATTTGAGAATAAGGTTGTCGGTAAATATGACTTGGCTGAAGAAGGAGTCAGGCTCAATAATTATAACCAGCAAGATGTTCTCGATCATATAAATCAAATCAAGGTTAGAACTTCTAGTCTTCTAACGTTATAAAAGATGTTCCCCTGGCTACGGTAAAGTCAGGCGCATCAACATGGGTACCTATCCTAATTCACTTTCTTAAAATCTCAATACGATTTAAGAAATTGTCACAAATGAGTAAAAATATTTGTAAAACATTACTTGATGAGCTCATTGATGGTAAGATGAATCCTAGTCAGCTAGTTTGTTGAATAAGACTGTAAAAATCAGTAGAGTGTCCCGACTGAAGACTTTTAGAGTCTAAATATTGTCTCGCATGATAAAATGGCTTCTGGAATTCGATGCTTATCAAGTGTTCCCATGACAAAACTGACGAACATTTGATATTTCAATTAGTAGATGAGTCGCATGTTTTTCAGCAAAAGACACACGCCGGTTTTTTTTTCTGGAACCCCTAAAAAAATCGGCGTGCGACATGACAGACTATAAAACATACATTTTAGAATCTATCTATGGAGAAGATGAGCTATAATGAAATAATGGGCATTATAAAGCCAAAAACTCGTTTGACAAATTCTGCACATCATATCGAATTGCCTGTTGAGACACCTCCTGATACTCCCGAACCCGAAGAAGCTCCAGAAGAGACTGAAGACTCCTTCGATGATTCAAAAGTTATGGCCAATCCTAAAAGGGAATCCTCAATGCTTGACCGTGTTCCAGGAGCAAGGCAATCTAATATGAGACAGTCTAGGATGAGTCTTCAAAAACGTACCTCGACCGCCAAAAATATACATCACGACTAAACATACAACTTATAAAAATGTAAATAACAAATATATATATATATGAATAAATATTGTGTATAGTAAATTGTTTATTTATTGATTATTTTTTGATGATGCAGCCAGAACTATTACACCTCAGCATGATGATTCTTGTAAAACACGTGACTATGTTCGAAAAGTAATTTTTGAATAGATATACGTAGGGATATTACGCGGACCTAAAAGATATATGCGAGAAAGAGTTTTTTGATCAGATAAAAAGGGCGATTTATGGAGTGATTTCTAGGGATTCAGCGAAGCATTTGAGACCGTAGGTGGTGTCTAAATATCGTCAATATCAATTTCTTCTGCCTCTCCATCAGAATTGATAACTTCGGCGGCTTTGACTTCTTCAACTGGGGCTTTAGCGGCAGCAGGTTGCTCTGCAACGACTTGACCAACCTTGGCAGACTCGTCGAAAGCGATTTCCTCATCGGAATCCTGAATTTAGTCATAAATAGTAAGTCATTACAATATTGCACATATACTATACGATTTTGATCAAACTTACCTCTTCAGACTCTGATTCAGTCTCAGCTGATTTGAGCCATTCGACAACTTTTTTTGCTTTTTCTTTCAAGTTTCCGCTAAGTTCTTTTGAAACATATTTCTTGGATGGCTTTGATTCGCCCCATTCAACAATTTGTTCATCATCGACAATGTCCAAATCGTACAAACCCTGAACAAATTCAAGTTTAGACTTCAGCTCAAGCTGTTTGAATATTCATGAATGTGATTATATATTTATTGACAATTGTTACCTTGACAAAGTGAGCGCATTTGTCCACGTGATCTTCAAACTTTCCAAAAAACACTTCCATACCATACATTGTATTTTTCATTGCTTTTTCATCAGATTCACCATTTGAAGTGTATCGATTCATCAAAACAAAGAGTGCGCGATATTTCTTGAGGCCAGCCATGAAGTTTTGTTCAACCAAAAGTTTGTCAAAAAGACACAGAGTACCCTTGTTTCTCAATTGATAATAGTCTGCTTTCAGAACAATATCCATTATCTTTTCTTTTGCTTTCATCATGTCAGGCAAGTTACCGCTATCAATAATTTCCTGAAAGAAATAATGGGTGAAATGATTAAATTTTCGGCATACTGTTCGCGGGCTGTTAGTACTTACATCAATATACTCCTCGAAGGCCATTCCTCTTTGTTCTGGAGTCATATATTCGGGCTTCATTTCTTTCAAGCTCAAATTTTTGGTTTGTTCGGCAAGTTCATCCTAAACCGTTTATAAAACACAACTGTATAATGTGCAAAGGAAAACAAACCTCAGAATCTGAATCCCATTCACCGCCTTCCCATTCTTCACCCTTCTTGGAAGTTTGTTTCACTTTCACTTCTGTTCGATCTTTTGCGTAAATATCCTAAATATAATAATAAATATAAAGGTCACGGTATGCATGTAGATATTATTCGACGAACAAAATCATACCTTTGTAGTTTCTTCCTTTTTCTCCTTCTTAGATTTCTTGCCAGCTGTTTTGTGCTGCTTGATGATGAAGTTGGAAAGCCCATGAGCAATGCTTCTCAATTCACCTAAGATTCAATAAAGTATTACGGTCTTTATCAATTCAAAATACCTTTGTAACCGCAAGCTTGGCAGGTTTGAACAATCCCGTTCTTTCGGACAGTAAGTTTAGTTTCTGGGTTTAGGCATTCTTGGCAAAGAACAAATTTTTTGATGTAGCCGTCCAAAATACCTTTATGATGGTCAAAAAATGATCAAAGCTCCAAGATATCAAGTGTCAACGAATTGAACTGTTAACCTCTGGGCGGTGAGAATTTTTGTATACATAACATTTATGTCCGAGAGGGTACAACATTTGTGACCATGTTCCTTGTAACTTGTCGTCGTCATGTGATCCGTTGACAATGTATCTTTCGTTTGTTGCATCGATATGAGTTTGAGCTCCTAATTCAATGCCAAAGTATTTGGTAGGGTCTAAACGCCATAATTAAAAATTCATAATAACTCAAAAAAGTAACTTACAAATGGCTTCTCTGTTGAGGGCACGGGCAATATCGACCATGTTTACAATAACAGTTTTGATACCATTACCTTTTCCTTCAACTATGGTAGGGTTTTAGCTTGTTAGGATTCGTATTCAGAAGACCAAGGATCAGTCATCGTTGAAAAACCTACACAAATTTCGGAAAAGCTAAAAACCATCCTTTGGCAACTATTGCAGGCATTTTATACCGATAGAAGGTATCGTTGACTTCACGGTTGACATTGTAGGTCTAAAATGAATGTAACATACTGTTCAAAAAGCTAGCATTAGATGACTCATCGAACATGAGTCACAACCGGCTCACCTTTGACATATTGACTTCTTTTTTCTTCTCCGATAAATCCAATTCAAATTCTTATTGTCAGGATAATCATAAAAATGCTCGATAGCACGATGACCTGATAAAATCATATTATCCCACAGATTTCAAAAACACTGTCGAATCGCGAAAATGTTCTAGAAGACACTTTGGATCTTCTTGGAATTTGTGTTCTATTTGACAAAATAGACAAATGTCCAAATCCCCAAGTCAATCAGTGATAGGATTATAAATCTTGTCGATTCGTAATGACAGTTCCTCAGTTCGTTCGAGACACTGCATACGGTTTATATACTGTATGTATACACAGTATCAGACGGTATATGAATACAGTTTCCGTCTCTAAAATGGGGTGTGTCTTCCCGATAGTAGTCTCTTTACATCCCCACGCGGAATTCGGACCTAATGACCATCGGGAAGACGTACCTCACTCTACTATCATCTGTAACGGAATAAAATATCATATTCTCTGAAATGGCGCCCTCCATATTTTTGTTCGGAGTCGTCCTCCTGTTTGTGAGCAGAATATGATATTTTATTCTGTTAGATATGTTATATTTATGAAAATGACTAACCTGGATATTTCCCACTATCAAATAAGGAAATGCATTCACTTGCAGCTAAAGCCGCAAACTCAACTATGTGACACAGAACGTTGATGATGACCGATTCTGAAAAGCGAATGTATTTTAAAAATGTTTTTTAACAATGAAACAAATTTTATTTCAATTTTTTGTTTGTATTTTTTTATATTCTAGGGGGTGTGAATTCCTGGAAATTTTCCTGGAAAAATATTTTCAATCGAAACTTACCTTTTGTAGCAAAATATCTCATATACGCTAAACCACCTGGGTTTTAATGAGATCTGGTTCCGGTTTATTGAAATTCCGAATATCAGATGCAACCAAGATTTAGTTGATGTTCAAAAGCACCACGGGGTAGCAAAAGAGAGCTCAGTTGCTCGTTACAATATCAGTCTAAATATATATATTTATAATAAAAATTATATAAAAAATCTTTAGAACCGGCATTATCGCGTCATTACAGATTCATAATTTTGAAATCTACTGTTTTACTAGACCCAAGTTACGAGTGTAGTAAACTTATAATCAAGAAAAAATAAACTGAAAACGTCATTCTGAATTTGATTTTTGATGAAAATGAGAATTTAGAAAAAAAAGGAAAACTGAGTTTAGGTCCTTGGGGAGTTGTATACCTCCTTTGTTTATCAGCAAAAAGGAGTCTGCTACCGTTGCAATATCTAGCCGGTTAATAATGAACTTGATAGGGTTACAGGTTGATATAATTTGTTAAAGTAATGGTGAATAATGGTCTGATTTTCCATCGGCCTTGAGGCTAAAAACGACTAGCTCTGCACTAACCGACTCACAATGTAACACCTTCCAAGTCCTTCTATTATTAGAAAAAGCCTAACTTCATATCAATACTAAAAAAACTAATTTCAAACAGGAAACTATCAATTCTCTTTTTTGTTTTAGAATGAAAAAGCATGTGGATAATGCCTCCTTGTTTGCTCTGTGTAAATATTCTTGGTAAATTGCCCATTTTTTGTGGCCATTATTTATAAAAATGAAATATTTACACTTGAAAATAAAATATAAATTAATAACGTTATAATGCAATTCTTAAATTTTCTTAATTTTTTATATCACGTGATGGGTTCTCTTTTGGATCTCTTCTCTCTCCCTCTCTGGTCCGTAGTTAGATTGGTTACGAGCAGAATGAGAATGGCAAAATCGTGCGCTGAGTGTTCGAACGACCACCCACGCTCAATCTGCCCACGGCGCTCTCCCATTGGTCAATAGTTAAAATTGGCTGCATTTTGAATCTTATATACGAAAAGTCGAGAAGAAAACTTATATTCGACATAATAATCAAATCGACATAAACTTTTAATAATTTCAACCTTCTGTGACTTTTATGAATCTACGTATATAATATTATTTATAAAACTACCTCTATGGGAATGAACCGTGCGGTTTATCCGGATTATATCACTGATTTATTACATGACGCTCTGGTTATCAGACAATTTAATCATACTGATCTTTATTCATAACTGATCTTGTATGACTATTCTCGACCCTGTGTCAAGTAAATGAATCCGAAACCTTCCTAATCGGACGATGTACGAAATTCATCAAATTATCGAGACCAAAAGTTTATTCCGCCTACGCAGTGTGACACGAATAGGGAGGTCAAGTCTTAGAACTTATGAATTCCTTATTGAATCCCTATGTATGGGCGTGATAAAATATGTACTCGACCTACCGCCAACTTGACTTTCACCTGTACAGTACTTTTCCTAACATTTGATATTTTCAGAAAATGATTTTCCATCAGTGCGGTTTCGGGTAAAGGAAAAAGTTAAATTATTGACGAAAAAAAATGTCAAAACTGAGTCATTTTGATAATTTTATTGGTTGATATACAAGTGTACTTACTAATCCGGTTTTATCATTTTAGCCTAGAGAAAAAAATGTATAACTTGTCAAAAAGAACCATAACTTTATTCATTTCTGCAAAAAGGACTTAAAAATACCAAAAGAATAGAAAAATGAACGAAACATACAATTCAACCATCGATAATGGATGGAAAGCATGGAACCAGTGGCATTTGAATGTTCTAGAGGAAGAAGTTACCAATGTATGGTTTTTCTTTTTGGTTATTTTTGCATCTGGAATTTGGCTTATTTATCTAACCTTTTATAACTCAAGGAAAGCGATGACATAATTCTAGATTCCCTGCATCAAATGGCTTTCATATGACCTCAGAATTCCCGGTGAATGAATGACCCCCTCCTTATCGCCCAAAAGATTTATTGGATGGATATTTTCAAAAGTGATATCCCATTTCTATAATAAAAATGGGAATCATTTATCATTCGATTCGTTTTCATTTAATGTTTTGGGTGGAAAAATAATGGTCAGAAATTTAAGATATGCTAATACTGATTATTCTGTTACTGTCAATGATGGATACATTATTTTCCGGTGGTGGCTACCGCATCCGATAGGAATGATAAAAAATGCTAGCCCATGTGTATGATCGAATTCGGGCTAAATTGAAGCATGGAAAGATTTTTAAGGGTAATTTCAATTGTCGTTTCCGATTTTCTCATTTGTTGGATACCGTGACCCTTAAAAATTAAAAGTTCAAAGTACTAAAATCAGTGGGCTACAGTATTAAGGAAAAAAGCCTTTTTTATCACTTTCAGAACCAACTAAAAAACTAAATGGTGATGATCCAACAGCCAATCAGAATCCGATTCATAATAAAAGGGATTTAAGAATGAATAAAGCGCGTGTTTCAATTTATTTGTCAGGTTGTGATGTTCATTGGTATTATAAAGCAAACGTCTATGAACCAGAACCAGAAGCTTACCCCCCGAATCAAGTTAATAAATGGTTATGGGATTTGGTTCCATATTTTGATATAAAATGTGAATACGGAAGAATTATTTGTGGAAATCCCTCTCTTCCTTATTCGTTAACATTTCATTTATCTGATGCCAATTTTGTTTATAAGAAGCCAAATCAAAACTATCGACAATCTATGGAAGGACGATGCCACTCATTCGAAGTCAATTTCATTCCGACAGACGGGTACGAGGGCGAGCGAACTGATCCGCCGTACCCTGGTACGGGTCGCCATCCACGCCATGCTCAGTTCAATGAAACTCAAAAGAAACAATATACTGAAAATGGCATATTTACAGTTTGTTTCTCAAAAAAGGCATCAGTAAACTACTATTGGGATCTGTTGCCTAATCAGGTTCAAGAGGACGAAGTCGAATTCTGTTCAAGAAAACCAGAATGGGGCGTGTCGATGCAAATGAGTAATAATACCACAATTAATTGGGGTCCATGGTGTGACCGTCAAAGGGAAAGAATTTGGAAATTTTATAATCCAGTCGATTATAAAACGTGGCAATATCCAAATGAACCAGTCCACGAATTATTCAAATATGATATTGGTTTTTCGTCTAAATTGGATAGCAAGCGCGAACGTAAACGACAGGATGGCAAACGAAAAAACAAACTTAATATCGAATTTATTGACGAGAAAAAGAACCGAAAAAGCATTCAACTTCAAGTTCAAGAAGGATCATTCTTGAAAATGGAAGTCCCATACATTCCAACTAACAATTCGTTTTCACAAATTACAGGCTCGGCTTGATATAATGATATACCGTATATCTTATAGAATTAACTTACCTCGCACAATCGTTGACGATTTTATATTCCTAGGACGTTATTTTTAAAATAAGCCCCGAAAAGATGTCCAATTAACAAATGTGCAATGTACTTTAGAAAGTGAAAAGTTATCTAGATTTATTGAAACGAAAAACTTTCGTCTTAACTTAGAATCAATTTCGCATTTATTCTTCAACCAGCACCAAACATGGAAATTCAACATTCAATTAACTGAATCAAATATTTTGGCAGTTTGGCCTGTCAAATCATTTCTTACCGATTTTATAAACGACTGGAACCGTGAACAACCTCTCGATATTTACAAGTAAGTCAACTGTAACATATGTTTCCAAGAGTAGGGTCCTCAGCTCAAAAAGTTTTGAAAACATAATATGCTGTAGAAGCACATATGTATATTCCTACTATTCGAGCTCGAGGCTTATCTCTTTTGACCTACATTGACTAAAAGCCCAAAAATCCCATAATTGAGCTGAGTACCCTAGCCTTAATTTGACTTATTAAGTTATATTCCGTGTACCTATGAATTTAACATACAAGCTGACAAAACTGAACTATTTATTCCAGGAATGATTTTTTAAATATTTTTTTATTCTTCGACTACAGTACGTTTAACAGTATTTAACGGTTTCGATAATGATGATCGACGTCGTTTCATCGTTGCCCAATCTTCTTCCCAAAAATCGACTGATCGTATCGAGTTATTTCGCTTCAAATCACGATATTGTGTCGATTGAATTCGAATCAATTTAACATTTTTACCAGTGGCTCGTTTTGTTAATTTTTTTGATAAATATCTTCCAATAGATGTTATTGTCAAAGATTTTCGTCGTTCGTCTTTGGATGGTTCATTTGATCCTAGATTTGAATTTGATTTGACCTTGAATGACCTTTGTTTTTTCATTGGTGGTTCAATATTTTCAAAAGGACAAATGCTTTTTGTATTTCTGTTCATTTTTAGTTTGATGCTTTTAGAATAATTGACCAGCTTATAAAGCTTTGAAACAAGAACAGCGACTTGAGTGGCGAGATATTCGTGATCACAGGTGTGCTCGGTGGGTGATTGATTTTTCCGAAATAGGGCGTTCATATCAAACCGAGCACAGGTGCGGCCCAATCAAGTGCACCTAGTCTGTCCAATCAGCGATGGTCTTTTAAATTATCCGATAGTCTTTTTTATTATCCATATCAAAGCTATGGAAATATACATTTTAGATTATTATCATTACATATCAAAAAAGTTTTATTCTTGAAAATTTCTGATTTTTGAAAAAATTTGTCTTTTTACTGTTGAAAATCATTAAAAGTAAATGAATTCAATTATGTGGATTGTGAAAATCCGATTCCGTTTTCGCCAAATTCAAATTGCCATAATACTCTTCTTGGTGTGGCTGCCCCTCGACTAATTGTTGATTTCACTTTGCCATTCGATTCATTTGCTCCTTCGTCTGTCGAGACCGTTTTCAAAATTTCAACTTCAGAAGGTACCGGGTTCGATTCTCATGATTTCAAATTAATTTGATATCTCAGTTTTTAACTTTATATCTAGGTTCAATTTGTATATTCATTCCAGAACATTCGCCATCCCATAATGTCCAGAAAGCTGCCTTCCTATCCCAAGAAGCATATGACCGTGCCAAAGCAAGTCAAACCGGTTTTCAAAAAGAAATTTTTATTCTTGAACCAGAAAAATGGCGAGAAATATCATCACGTGCCAATGGATGGGTTGATGTTGCAGCATTTAATCATTTATCTTTTAATTTCGAATACAAATGGCATTATGATTATAAATTTGATCCGGCTTTATCTGAACCCGACTGTCTCAAAGTTGGTATCAAGGCAGAGATACGAATCATACTGATTTTCATATTGATATTTCAGTTTTTTATTGAATATTGATATTGCCAATATATTGATTTGTATCTCTCTACAAGGCTGTTAATATTGAAGCGATAGCTTACCCAACCCTTATCCCATGTCTCCTCAATTTCAAAGAAAATATTTTTGGTTATTGGGATGACTACACTTCATTCAACACCGATACAAGTCCATTGGATGACATCAATCTCCATGACACCGACGATGGCTGGAAAATACCATTTCGTCCATTTTCGGTTATTGTAGATGTCGAAGTTTCAGATATTGTTGCCCGTTTACCATTTGCCCCAAATTATAAATTGCCAACTGGTGGCCCACTGGTCAAATTAAATACGATTTGGTTTGAATTGGACAAACATTATCACGAGACACGAATGCAACTTATTATTTCCGATCTAGATTTGACTTTTGATCATATTCACTCTGGTGTCAAGGTAAGGAACTTGACCAAGTCTGATAAAGAAGAGGGAATTCATCATTTTTTTAGTTTTCGGGCCTGCAATATCGTGGATTTGCATTTTTTTCTGCTGAAGGATGCAAAAATATCGATATACCATTGGAATATGCATGGATGCAAGAAATTGAAATTGGAAAACTTTCTGGTGATGCTCCTCTCGATTTTCTTGTGAATTTATTTTTATGGATTGACCAAGTGGTTATTATTTTGGATGATTTTTCTTCGAAATATGAACAGCCAAGAGAACTTATTATCGGAGACGAAATGAAGTTTGAAAAAGTTCAGGTCGGTTTCAAAACTTTTCCACCTTTATAATTGAAACGTCATGTGAACAACAAATTCTAAAACCTCAAAGTTAAAATGGCTCGGTGCTGATTTGCTTATTTCAACAGAAAAATCAAAAGGAAAAATTTCCATTACCCAAACAGAAGTTCAATTGAATAATTTCAAGAATGAAGAACGAGCAGGATTCGTCGAAGCCAAATTAGGAATGGCTGTCTTACCCTTAATATTTTCGTGCAGATGAAAACGTGAACTTTAAGATATAAGACATCCTAAAAAGGTTCCATTTCGTTGAATTTAGGAGTGAATTACAATGATAAATGGCTTCAAGGTGGTTCAATCAAAATCCCAGCCGCAACTGCATCTGTCGAAGATGGTTTCTCAGCTACAGAATTAGCAGAACAACAAAAATTCCTCCGACTTCATGACAAAAGAACGCGACGATTGAAGTTTATGTGGCACGATGACGAACAACTGAAACGTGATGTCTCCATGAAAAGGTAAAATTGAAATTATCAAGTTCAGATGGCGTTAAAACCATAAATATTTAGTAAAAGCAAATTTTATTTTCCTCGAAACACCTCCTATCGAGGTTTTCATCCAACAGCTTATGATCCAAGAATTTGGGAGTAAGATTTTTTAACCGCTCTTGCTTTTGCCTGGGTTTGAACACGTGATTGATTAATCATCACATTTTGAGTCACTAAGTTTGCGTGGGTGTGCAATTGGTGAAATAATAGAATTCCTATTTTCATTATC
>SCLD01018084.1:0-18457 GCA_004367895.1 Oikopleura longicauda
CAGAAGTTCTGAGTGGTGAACTCGGAATCTACAAGTCCTTTTAAGTCTTTGACCATATTATCAGCCGTCTACAAGCGTTTTTTAATAGAACTTAAAAGGACTACAAAGGAGACAATCATTCATTAGCAATCAAGAGTAATCTCCCTTAAATTAAGGGCCCTAATATAACATATAACGGAGTGCGAACCCGACCACCCTCAAAATGATCAAAACTTATTTTTAGACGCTTCGTTTTTACAAGGCGTGGCTGGCGGTTCAAGTGCGAAATGAGTTGAGTTGTCCACTTGTTCGAGACAATCTGCTATTTTGGTCATAGTAGTTTGAAATATATTAAACAGTACTACAAGTTCACTATGTTTTTGTTCTCGGTGCGTTTTCTCAAGGAGAGAAGTAAATTGTTTCGGCGGATGATTAGTCCAAACATAATGTGAAGCAAGTGAAAGATTTGCACCAAAAACAGATTCCAAAGTTAAGATAAAAACAATTTACGGTACATCGTGTACAGTTATTTATAGTTCAAACTAATTGGCAGCAAACTTGAACCGCTACGAAAATGAACACCTGGTTGAATTTATAATATTTGTCATGTTTTTCTTTCATTTCTTGATGGCATGTTTATTAACCGCGGTGTTGAATTGCAGCAAAACAATCCACATTGCTTGATCGAGGACCAATCGAGTACCCAAATATTGACATAGTTTAACTGTGACCAGATCAATTGATCGTGCATTTAGCGGTGTCAAACTAACATGGGTGTACAAGCACATAACTAGACACATTTTAACGAATAAACACAGTTGAAACAGCATGCTGAGTGAAAAAGAAATATGCCGGAATTAATAATATCATTGAATCTTAACAGGGCGCCAAAATAGACTCGCATGAAGTCGTGTATATGCGAGTTTAGTTTCACCGCAATTTTATTGTCAATATTTTAGTAACAAAAATTCAGTAATAATCAAATTGAAATCGAGTGCTTTCTCTAGGTAAAGACCTGCCATGAAAGATACAACAAATAATGGAACAATCAACAACGAAGTTATCAACAAGAAAATGTCATTTTTTATCGGTTGTAAAGACCGTTTTGTTATTCTTATTAGGTTGTATTAGTATCAAAAGAGGACATTATATTCAAATATTTTATGTTTTATTGTTCAAGCTGAAGCCGGTGTAACATTATGGTCGATTTTATTGCGACGACCACAGCGCGGGCAGCAATCGCAGCAGTCGTCACAATAACCATCCATTGACATAACGCCGAAGTAGATGAGACACGGCAGTACTAAATAAAAAGTTAGTTTTTTTATTAGATATGGAAACTTAGTACCAAAAAGCAAGAAGAAAACGAAACTGCAAACAAGTGCAACAGTCGCATGCGTCACGTAACATGCCCATGGTGCCGAGTGAAAATTGTACCCAATGCAGTAACATTTCCCATCGTCCTTCATCTCATGAATGGTTGTATCATCGCAAACGCAATCACCATTCCATGGGTCGAGATGGGCATAACGTTCGCAGTCTCGAGGCGGTTGATGAGTCGGTAATAAAGTGGGATGAGTGACGGTTGGAAACGTGACTGTCGGGATATCGGGATGTGTCCAATTATCAGGAATGGTCCATGGTGGATAGGTGCCTGTTTCAATACAGTCGTCGTTATCCTCATCACAAATGCATGACCATTGAAAGGAGATTGGGTCCAGATAACTATGCCTATCATTATCACACTGACACCGTCCATACTTGTAATCAATCTCAGACTCGAAGCTCGAATCGCCACTCGTCAATGGATAGAGACAATTTTTGTCTGAGAATGAGTCTTTGACGACATCAACTGAGCTGTGGTCAACGCAGCTGCAGGTGATGGTTCCATCTTCACTGATGCCCTTACTTGGCTCGGATATACACGACGCAAAGGGACAGACACATCCATACTCATAATCTTTCGCTTCTGGTGACATCTGGTTCAACTCATAATTAGCCGAATATGCAATGTGCTTGGCGATTAAATCATTCTCGTCACACGCATCCTCGGCGGCCATTATCACCCCTGTCAGATAAGTTTTCTTTTTTATCGCTCTCGGCCCAGGGAAACCATCAGCTGCGATGCATTGAATCTCGTTACTGTCATAGCCATAGTCTCTGATGTCGACGAAGCGAAAACGACATGTATCATTCCAATTCAAAATTGGCTCCCACTTTTCACTCATGTTTTTTGTCTGTTATTTTTGAATGCATTATGGTAACCGTGGTGCTGTCCATTTTTATAGTGTCAATATATGAAGCAACAAATTTCACTGATAGTCTTATGTGTACTGTGACTAACCAATTATTATAAATATGCAACTAACAAAAAATGTAATAATGATAGTCTTAATCTGTCAGTGAACCGAAGACCATGTTTTTGAGTTGACATGAAGATCGCTTTGCTAAATCGATGCCCTTGCACAACCATGCGCCGCCGCTCTTCCACTCTTTGTAGCCAATGTAACCAACGATGCCGAGTTTGACGAGAAGGATGCCCAGATTTGTTGTAAACTGTTTCTCGCAGCGCTGAACGTGAAAAGAAAATTAGTTAGGCCTAGTCAGTTATTCAACCGAACCTTGGCAAAGTCAGACTCGGACATTAACTTCTCAACAAATTTTGTATCGCCAGTGCGATTGTCATGGGGAATTGGTTCATTTGGAATGGGCTTGTCAAGAAAGGCACATAGTGGCGCCCAGCCGTCTTTTAAATTCCAAACGAGCAGGTTCTCTTTGGGCACGATTGATTGCACATACAGATTGTGTTTCAGGTAGCCTTGGCGAAGTTTCTTCTCGTTTTTCGTTATTCTCACCATAGTCTCTTTAACCGAAAGACCATAACCCTTGCCTATATCATTGTCCAAATGCGTGGTAATAACACTTTCAACCACTCTGGTCATTGCCTCTGTCTCAGGCCCCATGTAGCCGGCCCCTGCCAATCGGCCAATTACGCCTTGGAGACATAAATCACCAATCGCACCGCGCGAGCACTCCTGGAGCATGAAACCGCACCAACTCTTCCACCACGCCGCATCACTATCGCGAACGGTCAGTATAACTTTTGTATCATTGCGCTTGATCAACGCACGATAAAGATCCTCCCAGAGATAATTACCCGGTATGTCTTGATTCGTGTCAAAACCATGTTTGTCATAAGCATCAATGACATCGTCAATTGTCGCGCGTCCATCGACATAATCGCGCCAGACGGGAGACAAAATCTCTGCCGTTTCCATGTAATCGGCAACAGTGAATCCCAGCTTTCGCAGTGCACTCGAACAACTCTTACTCCCCGTTTTAGGGTAGCCAACGCAAAGAAGCTTCATTTTTAGTTTATTTGTTCGAAACAAGCTCCGATGTCTTTACCACATTTTCTGCGCTTACGCATAACTCAAATATTGTACCCATATTCTTATGCGAGTTGTTCAACTTGCATTTGCGTTGCCTTGTTGTCCTTGTTCCGCTCAAGCAGATCGATCATTTTAATCATGAGTGATATTAACTCTTGAGCACTGAATTCAAAATACTCCTTGAGCATTTTTTTACGATTTGATTCGTATCACACAAAAGAAAGGGAAAATGTTACGTAACATGTGTCTATTTTTTGGGATTCTTAGAGCACATGGTTCGGACTGGATTACAGGACGTCGGAACCTTGTTGCTGTTCTGCTGAGAGAATAAATCAGCAAAAGTTTCAGTACTAATGTATTAGCCAAATTGTCAGTAATTAGCTTGATTGCTCACAATTGTCGCTCAAAGTGAGAGCACTATTTCCCACTTTAATAATTATTTAAAAATACTAAACGTACTAATAAAAATCCCCGATAAATACTCCTGTAATTCTTAGGGTCGATTACGTTATGTGCCTTTTTCTCTTTTCAGTTTCTGAGTCTGTGGAGGCAGTTCTCTCTCATTTTGTGTCGAATCACCTTGATAGGAGCCCTTTGTGAAAGAGATTACTCAGTGATTAAACCTCCCTCCAACATGTTTCTTAGCTGAGTATGTGTCACAGACGGTCAGCTTTGTTCAGTGTGAAAAGAATTTGGCCACAAGAAGTGGTTACCGAGAGAAAAAAAGTTATCCAGACTTTTTACGAATCAGATCGTAAAAAATGCTCAAGAGTTAAAATGTTTGACCTTTCTCTGAAAGCTAGTCGAAATAAATATAGCTCCAGAGCCTGCAATTTTAAGCTCCAGTTCAGATCCACGCTTGATAAGACGCTTGTGTGTTGTAAAAATCGATCAAAACTTAAAAACTGTCAGCCAAATGATTGATCTCACTTCTTACCCCGATTTTAACTACGACTACAACTACAATTTCAATGAACTGAGCCCACAGTTAGCCAATACTACTTTTACAACGCTGACTAAAACTCGACGTCCGTTGTCAAGCAATGTGGCAACTTTGATGGTACTTGCGAAAATCCTTTTCTCTTTGTTGATGCTTTGATTAAAGAAAATAAAACAATAAACACAGAGTGACAATTTGTCAATAAAATCACTTCGTGTTAACTTGAAAGCATTATGCCACTGCTGCTCGTCGGGTTGGCCGAGGAGTTGACCGGGAAGATAAATGTGACCAAGGTCTTATTACTTGTCTTACTACAATTTTCCCGAAAAATTCAAACTCAGGCTCCCGTCCTTAACTGCAGCTGCTTCGATCATCCAAATGCAGGCAATGACGGGCTCGGCAATGAGTGCCATAGCGACAACTTTGAACTCGCTCACTTAGGTTCGAAAAGAACGACTACAATTACTGCTGGATTATCAATGATTATCACACTTTCATTTAACTTGCATTAACAAAACCTGTTTCCTAACAACAACATAGTTTGATCATATGCATTGCATTTTTAATATTTGGCTCACAAGTTATTAACAACAAGTGACACAAAAAGAGAAGTATCAGCCTCAATACCAGCAGCATCGAGAGCTGCAGTCAAAATAGCAGCTGATAGATCTTCCGGCGCGATTCTCACAATTGGTATACCAGCAAGCGCGAGAGCATTACTTATAGCTGTCTCCACAGTAAGCTGATCAGGCAGATTCAAGGGATCCAGACCAGCAGCAGCATAAGCAGCATTCATTTCAGATTCAGATCCCGATTCCGTATCCTCCAAAAAAGCATACATTGGGAAAGCGGCAAGAATAGCAGCCTTCTCAGCTTCAACCGCAGCAGTTAATTCGTCCTCAGTCGCGTCCGACAGACCATTAGCCGCCAAGACAGCAGCAACTGGATCCTCGGGAACATTCGACTTGGTTTCATCCGCGGTTTCATCCAGGGTTTCCTCCAGGTCCACAATCAAGCGCACTAAGATAAGAGAAGAATCAGCATCAATACCAGCAGCCTCGACAGCGACAGTCATGATAGCCAACATTCGAGTCTCAGCACTTGAATCTCCATCAAGCGCCTCTGGTGCCACACCAGCAGCCTCAAAAGCAGCAGCAAGTGCAGCGTCTGACTCCGCCGCAGTCGCAGGTGGATTCAGGGGATCCAGACCAGCAGCGACACGTTTGTTGTGATGTCAGTGACTTTGATTGTAAGCACTGAGTTAGACTCAATTGATCCGACTGTTTGAGTTTATTTGAAGTTGGATTATAAACTCAGCATAATAACTTCTAAATTGAGCCGAAGAGTTATTCACCCTATATAAGATATTTTATAGTTGAAACTTTTTTGTTGACGATCGGTTAGTCTGTTTCACAGATGTGTTAAAAGTTCAGACAAAATTAATAGTTTATCAACAGTATTAGTATGCACGTGGCAAAATAATTCCTCGTCCTGTTTATTCATGTCCTGTGAGCGAGATCGATAGTCCGATTCAAGTGGACGCTAGTATAAGAAGTCATGTGATGGAATCTTTAGCACAAAAAAGAAGTGGACTTTGAACACGATGAAAATCACGACTTTGATAAGTTAGTTATATCTGTAAATTAATAACCCTAAAGTAATGGCAATACTGTATTGCGCATAACATGTTTGTATCTTTTTGAAAATGATAATTCCATAAGATTGCATTGCCGCCGCTCCTAACGCACGCTTTTCTCTCCTCACTCGCCCTGGTGACGACAACCACCATCAAAACAATCTCTCGGCAAGTTTGATTGCAAATGATGATTGGATGCTCAACGTGATCAGTATGTGCGGCCCGGATCCGGCGAATATGATGTTGGATGCCGACCTCGTCAAGGCCATTTGTGCTCAAGTTTTAAATCTATAAAACTCTATAAAAGTACTGGAAATACTTTATTTCTGTTGTTAACTTCTTCCAAAAAGTTTCAGTTTAATAACCATGATTCGCTCCAGCTCGTCTCGTATATATTCGCACATTTCGGCTTGCAAAGCAGGGGCTAGGAAGGTGGGGCGACCAGAAGAACACGCGTGTTGAGCATTGAACAATGCTAGTACTCTAGGTGTTTGTACGATGTCTGCTGGGATCACCCAGTGATCGGGTCGGATGGCTAGTAAAAGTGAAAAAAGAAAAATCAGAAATAACTTTAACATTTGAGGTGATTCTTCATTATAGGCATTTTATATAAAAGTGCATTACTATTAATTAGTTACAAGTCACTTGAGATGGGCATGACATGGGCAACTCTATTAAGCATTAATCAAAGACAACAAGGAACAGTTTCAAAGGTCACACGTAGTTGACGTGCATGAGGTTACTGAGGCAAATTAACTGTTTATTGGCATACCGAGCACGAAACTGGAGCAGAAACAGACGTAAAGTAGCATGAATCTTCTGGGACAATCCGTTTGCAATTCGTTAGGGTTAGTTACTAAAGAAATTGTGTCTTCATTGTCATCTTCGATGAAATCGATCAATTCGTTTCCATTTACGTCAAATTATCCATTCACAATCAAATCAAACATGAGCCTCACATCACAAAACATGTCGCCATCGCTGCTGGCGTCAATTATCAAGCATGGGAAAATTATGGTGACAAGTTATTTGTATACATGACTGGAAGTCCCCTCCCTAAAAATGTTCCCAAACGTCTTTTTGTAGTTACCCCGATGGCCGGGGCCCGACCAATATGTTTTTCTGCAGCAAAAAAAATAAGAGCAAACTGTAATGACCATCCGATAGAGGGTAATAAGGGTGAAACAGTGTGTGACGTGTTAATAGTAAGACGTCCGTATTTATTAGTGGTTTGTTAAAGTGAAACAATTACCACACCGGCTGTTGATAGTCCATCGATTTCAAGTGTGACAACAATGTCTTTTCTTTCAACGCCTCTTGCCGCGGCAATTGATCGCTCGATGACTTCACCTTTGGCATACTTTCGCTTATTACTGAGATTGACTCGTGTGTTGTCGAGCTCGTCTGTGTCGTCTGTTTCGTCTTAAGAAATGTTCATCAAAAGTCACTTTCTATTCAATCTCTACCAAAAAACAAAGTTTACTCACCTTGTCAGGATCACCTTGTTGGGTGAATGAACTCTGCGTGACCCAGGTTGAAATAACTGAACAGCATCTGTACATACATTAAATTCACGCACGTTCACTAACCTTGCCGGAATTGAGCACGTTTCTGTATCTCATCCTGCATGCTTAGTTCCATCAATTTCTTGTATTCGGGCTCGATCGGGAAGTCATGGTAGCCCCTTGAAAACAAGATTATTGGGCCATGATCTCATAAATGATTCAAAAATAGGATATTGTGACTTACAACAATGCACGAACTAAAATCGTCAGGAACCAAAGCGACACGATGCCAAGGGCGCTGATCGTGATGTAGAAGCCAATCCACACAAACTTCTGAAGTGTTTTTCTTTTAGTGGAAAGAAAAGCCAAGTTTATCCAAGTAAGGAAATTCAATATTATCTAAAGTCGGTTCTTAAATGCTCGACTATTACAGTATTGCTCTGAAATGGCTGCTCAATAGATGAAAAGAATATCAGATCAGCCGTTTCTAACGCCGAAAAATCATGCACAAATAGTCCACCCACCTTTTCTTGCTTCTCGCCAGCACACAAGCGTGCAATCAAATCGTCTGGTATTTCGACATCGCGTCTATAATCAAACGGTGCGGTCATTTTATATTTTTGTGTATATTTCTCTATTGTTGTGTGGCGGCCAACAAGAATGTGAAATCAATCAACCCAAATGATGAGACGCGCGAAAAAAAGAGGCTCAAAGTATTCAAATCAATTATTAACACGACGATGACGCCGTTTCGTTGCAGCGACTACGAAAGTGCCATAGTTCCACATCAGTAAACCTGCGTTTTCCGCTCTTCAAGCACCTCGCCGTGTCATTAACTAATGACTCACTGGGGTTTTTAAATGCATGCAGAAACGAACTGATGAAGATTGATTCCTTAAAAAATATACCTCATGTAAAACATTTTTGTTCAACTCTCGCAAGAAAGTAGTGTTTCGAGCGGAATGCACGTGACGACGCATGCATTGTTTTTAAAGATGAGATTATTGACATCGCCTGCTAAAATACATTACGCCTGTTGTCAGTGCCAAAGGCTGAATTATAAATGAAAAAAAGAACGGGCGAAACGCCGCGGTGGAAATATTCGTGCGCGAATATTCGTTGATGAACGAAGAATGTCTCCATTTGCCTGCCAGGCCGACATTTACGTGCGTCACTGGTCGATTGGTTATAAGCCGTTTTCATAATGCTTATTTTGCATTTAGCAATTTTCAAAAAAATGCAATTTTGGTTACTGATCGGCACGTCATGGTGAACAATTTTACACTTTTATGTGATATAAAACTAGGCCTTAAATTCTGCAAAGCAGTTGCGCACTCGCCTTCGGAGCAATGACTCGTGGGCACTTGGTTGGAATGGAGAAGGCGTTGATGCAGTATCCGATGTAAGTGATTAAACTTGCATCTACTTTCGACGTGGCTAGATCTGTGGTGGTACTGATTAAGCCGCTAGGTTGAGGTATATTGTCGACCGCAAAATGTCAACCAACGATGGTTCGGGTCAGTTTGTTTCACTCTAAACTACTATATTTTAAACAACTCTGTCTAGCCGACAGGGAGATGAACCGTAACACCAACAACTTAATGCAGGACTATATCGTTAACAAGAAAATCATCAACGACTTTCAACGCGCCGCTTACAACCACTTCTATGAGCATAAGGAGGCGAAGACAATTGAACAGTAAACATTGACGTTGAACTGCATGAAAAAAAACACACGAGAACTTTTAATCAACCTAGAATGTCTCATCTCGCTATAATCACGTGCCCATGTCTGTTTCATCCCCGTCTCATCATGTCTAAGCGGGCAAAGGGGGAGGGAGTATAATGTCGGTTCGCACACACACTTACACACTAGGTTTTCAAAAAGCCATAAATTTACCTTTTTATCGACTCAAAAAACTTCGAGCGACCTTGAGAGGGGCGAGAGAGAGAGAAAGGGGGTCGAAGCCGCGGGCGTGTATTGACTTTCTGTTTTCGAACGAATCGAGCAAAACCAGTGTTTCGACTTTTTGACAGTGAATGTGAGAGAAATTTCGTTTGGTACGAATTGAATACGAAAGCGAAGATGATGATGATGATGATGTTGACCATGTATTGACTTAACAGATATTGAGACACACGCACAACTTTGGACAAATAGACAGAGGAAGCAAATATAATTCGTCATTAATAAGAGAGCAACTGATAGCAACGAATGGCGAAATTGGTATTTGTGGCGGCGGGCATGACAGTACTTGCGCTAGAACTAAGTGGCGATGGGAGCGGCGATCTAATCGCTAATTCCGACGATGAAGAAATGTTCGACGACAAAGACCCACTAATAGGCATTGTTTTTGCTCTCTAATCGTTCATTATATGGTTTTTTTTGCTTGTGTCTTTTAGTGGCCTCCTGAAATTTAAAAGCGATTTTTGATTGCTCCCATGGGTCCAAAAACATGTTTGACAGAGACGGCGGTAATGAGTGGCAGTAGCGTCAGTAGCTGGCAATGCAGTACGGTGTTCTACGAGAATAACGAGTTCTTCGGCTGTATATCATGGTGGTGGGTGTTGTGCATTGGACTCGTTCTTGGCACCGTTTTCGGTTGTCTTATCCCACGCTGGCACAGGTGTGATCACGACAATGGCCTTTTTTCATTTCGATTTTTTAGAAACACTATCAACAAGCTCACAGTGGATGTCGACAAAAGCATTCTTCAGCTGTGGCAAAGACGTCAGTTTTTGTTTCAGACATTCGCTAAGTCATTAACTATTTTATTTCGTTCAGCAACCCGAATATCTGCGCGGTGCGCCAACGACAACTTACAAGAGCAATCACGACATTTCAAAATTACCCGACGAGGTCTTTGAACAGGCTTAATAAATAAAGTATTACACAGACTTTGCATTTATTCATAGTTGATCATTGAAAGCGTTGTTCGACGAGCTTGCATCGCTGAAGGCAAGCAACGGACTAATCTGTGATGATAAAATTAATGCGTTACTTCTCTGCTTCATGTTTTTTTAACTCGTTTATTTTTAACTCTTGCTCACTGTTTGATTGTGATCTCGCTTAGTCTGACAATTTTTCGCGTCCACTGGTTCTGTGTGATCGACCGGAACAAGGTGAATATGTCAACCAGTGATAAGCCCAAGAACAGGCCCATTGAGCCACCAGTCTCTGAAAGCAACTCGACAAACGAGTAATCAATTTTCTCTTCATACGTGATGCCAGATACTTCTGCCATGTTGAGCGTCATTTCAATCAAGTCGAGCCGGCGCCAGTTACCCTCGTTTTCCTTGAGAAACTTTTCGCTTTTTTTGTTCAGTTTCGAGTACTAAATAAACGCTGCAATAGTAATTTTAATTTTTTTTTTGCTCACGTGAATACTTTCTTGGTGGATTGAATACTCAAAGCACGCAGGCTGACAATAACTCTCAGAGTTCTCCACCATAGGCTTGGTCATTGAGACACATGTCGCATGCATGTAAAATGAGCATGGCGGCCATTCTCCCTTGAGCAAATCAATGCCATCGCGCATATAAACAGGAAAACAACCGCAGGTTTCGACAATAGTGCGTAACAGGTGGTGATACTGACAACGACGTAATGTATAGGTCGGATTGTCAACGATACTACCAGTAAATAGTCAAATTATTTCTCGAAAAAGATTGACGTAAGTTAAATTCGGTGGCTCAATAAATGGACTGCTATTAGTAGCTTGCACCGAAAGTGGCAGGCGCTTTCCTAAATGTTCTAGATTTCCCTACGTTTAACACACGTTTGTCCAGATTCTCAATAAAGCGTCTGCCACTTTGGGTGCAAGCTACTTTAGAACATTTTCACTTTTGTTTCAATGATTGCGCTACTCTGGTTTGTCGCGGTGACCAATGCCGCTGACGAATTTACGAATCGCAGCGGTTGATCTAGTGTATCAGATTTTAAACCATCAGAGTCCAATGAAACAATCAAACATTTCTGAATTCGCGGGATCAAACCCCACAAAGCTAACTGGTCCGTTTAATGAGCCACTGACTGTAAATAGTCCTAACCTGGTACAATCCGTGTAAGGATGGCCTTAATAAGATTTTACAATAACTCAAATTGCATTAACAAACTAAAAGACGAAAGTAATTAAGCTTTAAAAATCTGTTCCTAGAAGGGTCGTTTCAACGAACTCGACGCTGATCATCGGTGTCAGGCCGGGTACGAGGGGGAAGGAGTGTTCCCTTTGGATAAATTTCTCCTTTGGATGTGAGTAATACATTGTTAGTGTATCCCTGTACTGATTCCATCCGAACGTCCCGTCACTTTTATTAAAGCCAACTGTAATTTCAATACGCTTCATCGGGTCCGTCTTTTTATGTCGGGGCACGCTCTGTTGATACATGTCATTATCGTCGACATTTGTATTAAGCGTCGCAAGAAGCCGCTGGGACATGTCAGCAATTTCTCCATACTTCTTTCTCTGCGCATTTGCCCGCTCGACATCCAGCTCAATGCAGAGGCCTCGCACTGTCCAGATCCTTTTCCACAGGAATCTACAGTCGATTTGCAATAATTTACATTTGAATAGATAATATCGCGGTGAGGTATCTTCGTAAAATTTCAACATGTCTATCTTGTCCAATTCATCGTAATGGGCATGGTTGTTTGAACCCCAATACGTCTCTTGTTCCTGACCATACAACGTCTCCAACAGCGAGTCATTTATCATGGGATACAAAGTCTTCAGTTTAGCTCGCGAATGCATTGAATCCGAGCACAGTACAAGACGAGGAAAGCTTTGATCGGATAAAATGCGTACGTCTTCCCGAGTAATGGTTGATTGTTTCGCATTGTACTTGATCACATTCGACCATACTGACATTATTGTCCAGTACAGTCCAATTAACGAAGACACGTTTCACGTAGAACGAGATTGTCTTTCTGAAGTTCATATTGCTGACCACTAAAAAAAGTATCACTGACCCGAACAGTCTCGGGCTGGCTATTTTCATCTTCGATAAAACACGACCTTATTAGAAGTTTTTGTTCAAAAGTAGCGTTTTAAAGCATTAATAAGCGTCACAACTCCTCATTAACTAGCCGTCATACAAGATCACGGACTCTTAAAATGTCAACCCCTTTTAGTGACGAGTTCACTACAAAGATTACTTAAGGACAAGTTTTTCAGAAACAACCCATTATACGAAATATAGCGTTCATTAAAGATCATCCTACTTCGCCCAATAACATTGGTCAAGTTGCAAGTAATATACTCAAAAGAATGATGTAAGTGTGTGGCGTTTAATGAAAAGTCACATAATCTTGCACTCTTGGAGCTTCTCCTGCATCACCATCACGAGTGGCTTGGCATGGTCTTCTTCTGTAGCTTCACGCTCGATGAACCGCGTACCAACACGCCGTTTTTCCATCTCCCCTAATCGATGCGCAATCACCATGTGGTCTTCCTTATTCAGGCCCGAGCTGAGTGAGAGGATATTTAGGCCCGTTGTTAAATTAGAGTAAATGTCAAACGTCGAAACAAAAACGTCCAATGGCAACACACGCAGTAGTAGTAGTATAAAAAGACGTACTCGACCACCGTAGTGCCCGCGGCAAGAGTGTTTTTTCGACGCTCAACATTGATGATAAGTCGTTTACCTAGTCGGTCGATTCATTTGGGCGCGGCGTTTGGCTTGGAGTATTTTGTAATGATCATAGTGCGTTGTCTTGCGCCAAAAGTCAAGCGTTGCCGAGCGCGGATTCGTATGGTGCACCGAGGTGGCCATTCGCATTTGCCACTCCCTGTTTTTAAAGTGATCGTTTTTAGTACTCTATCTCGTTATTTTGAAATTGACATACTCATCCGTTATTTTGTACCCCTGCCAAAATCGCTGATCCGTTACCGCTGTCGACATTGTTTTATCGTTTAACTTTTATTTTCCAAATTCTCGGTTTGTGCTGAGTGTGTAAAACGCGTTCTAGTGGTGTTCAGTGAGGTGTATGTGTGTGCTGAGCTCAGCGGAGGATGGTACCTTTTTTCGTTCCCGAGCTTGTCAACCTCTTCAAAACTGGCTAGTTTATTGTTTCTAACTCGACGCGGCAGTGAAGCGATTAAAAAGGCCATTTTGGCGTTTACAGTACAGTGGAAATTTATTTACAAAAAATGCAATGCTGTATAATTAATGTAACGGACGAAATATACTTTAAAAATTGACCACTGTCAAGGCCAAGTAGCGTCAGTCGTCAACTAAAATATATTTTGGCCCGTCTTTTAGTAGAGTGGCCTAACATGTACATGTAGTTAAAATGCGACGCACAGTGTTTGTTATATTATATATAACTTATATAGACTTGTCACTGGTTGTCGGCCACAACTGTTTGAGTGCTGAGGTCGACAACAGCGACGGTCACACATTGTATCGCTTTTGAAATGGCAGTAACATAGTCGTTCACCTTTGTCTCTTATATTGAACTGTACGCTGACTGGCATACATCACGCTATTGAGCGGTTTATTAACCTATGTAGATTCTTTAACGACTGCTTGACTCATCCCGATGTCATCCGTACATATACTCTAATAGTTTAAACTACACTGGTCAAGTCACGTCATCAGACCACGACCATGACATTCTCACTACTTAATGTATTGTAGATACGAACGGAAAGATCGAACAAAGAAATTCAGGCCAAAAATTGATAAAATTCAGGTCCATACATTTTTTATCACCGTCTTGAGTATCGAGTCTTGGTCATTTTTTATCAACCGTACATTTATTCCGGTATAAAAAGAATGAAAACTAAAACTGTGTCACAAAATGTTTCGACTTCTTGTCTTGATGAGCATTACAACTGGTTGATTCAACTTTGATGAACGTGTTCACTAATATTTTTCAGCCCTGCTTTTACCGCTGTCACTGGATGATGATTTCCTCATGCCCCAGTATGATTATGGCTTCGTTGAAATGGAGAAACGAACTCCAGAACGTGTGACATCACCTCGCCTTGCCGCGGCGAATCGTTTCAGCAAGTCAAAAAAGACCGACGCTAAATTTGTTGGTCTAAAATAGGCGCTTGTAATAAATGTCGGACGGTTTTTTTGACGTTGTTTATTGTTATTTGTGTAAATTCAAGGGGCTTTAGTCAGTATCGCGCAGAATTGCACGACTGCACAACTCGGCGAGCATTATGGTCGGTGCATTTGTATTACCTGACATGATGTCCGGCATGACTGACGCGTCGGCCACGCGCAAATTGTCGACGCCTTTAACCTTGAACTCGGCGTCAACGGGCGATGCATCGTCGTTGCCGATGCGGCATGTTGACACGGGATGATAAGTTGACTCGAGATTGGCGCTAATAATAATTTAGTTTCTTAAAAAAAAAATAGAAAAAATGAACTCACCGCAGCCACTGCTCGATTTGGGCGTCACTTTGAACGGCGGCGCCGGGAAGACGTTCCGCCCCACGATGAGCGTCCAGCGCCGGCTGTTCCATTACTTCACGCGTCAGCTTAACAGCACGCACCAAATCGGGCAGATCGGCCGGATGGGACAGACACTTTGGATCGATCAGTGGGGCCGTGTGGGGCGAGGCGTTTTTAATGTTCACTGTGCCACGACTCAACTGTTGCAGTGTGCACACATGATCGGAGAAACCGTGGCGACAGATTCCGGGTGAACGGCCATGATCCTCGTGTGGCCCGGGCAGGAAGTGATGTTGGACAACGGGATACGCATCCGATTCTGGCTGTGCCTTGTGAAAGCCAAAAACCGGGACAAGACTGCTTTGAAGATCCGAAGTGGTCGGATCGCGATACCACTTGATCAACTCGGGAACGTACGTCCAGTACATTTCAAATGCCGTGCCCGACTGTTTCGAGCGGTAGATTGACGAGAATTGCAAGTGATCCTGTAAATGGGCGCCAACACCACTCGAGTTCACCTTGACGTCGACACCGGCATTCTTCAATACATCGGCAGGGCCAATGCCTGACAGTTGAAGAAGTTGGGGCGAGTTGATTGCCCCGCCCGACAGGATCACTTCTTTTCGTGCGTGAATGCTCGTCTCCTTTGTCGATCGGCGCAATCGATTCGAGCTGACAACATTGACCCCAGTCGCCTTGTTGCCTTTGTCAATGATCACGTTCGACACTAGTGCCCGTGGCAAGATAGTCATGCGATCCTCAACTGGTTTGACAAAGGCGGTCGATGCTGATTGTCGGACGCCTTTGAACGTGGTGGTTGCATAAAAACCAAAGCCCTCTTGCTCCGCCCCATTCGCATCGTCGTTGAATGCATGGCCCGCCTCTTGTGCCGCCGCCAAGTAGCTTTTACACAAATCGGCATAGGGAAGTGCGTCGAGATTGTTTTGCGATGTTTTCAAGAAACCATCACGCCCGTTGAACTCATCATCCCCATAGCCAACTGCTTGTTGCTGCTGCTTGAAAATGGGCAGTACATTTTTATAAGCAAACTTCTCGTCACCCGCCTTTTCTGCCCAACGATCATAATCATTTGGCTGGCCGCGAATATAACAGTTGACGTTGAGTTGACTCGAACCACCGAGCAGACGACCACGTGGGTAAAAGAGTCGCCGATTGGCTAGATTTGCCTGGGGCTGTGTATAATAGTACCAGTTTAATTTCGGCGTCAACATATTCATCACTGCCGAACCGGGTGAATGGACCGAGAACATGTGGCGATGGTCATAGGGACCGGCTTCAATAAGTAACACATCATTCGAAGCAGAAAGTCGATTTGCCAATACACATCCGGCAGAACCACCGCCAACTGTATGAATTTGAAAAAAAATAATTCAAAAAAAAATATGTTGTATTTTTACCAATTATGTAGTCGAATTCTTTTCGCGGGAGCGACAGAAAACGTCGCGACACTTTACTGAACATAGTATTCTCTACTTCATTGCAAATATCATTTGAGCTTATGTATGTCAACGTGCCAACATGCGTTACATAAGCATCATCCGTGGGTAAATAAATTCTAGCGTGACCAAAATAATGTCTGTCTATACAGTGTGTAGTCTAATCTCGAACTTTTTTCTAATTATCAACAGCTACAGGGCATGCATGACAAAGCATTTAATAATTAAAAGCATTAATAAAGTTCTGGTTCAAAGGATAACTGGGCAGTATATCCTTGACTTGGGCATGATAACGTTCACATGTGGGACTTCATTCTTGACTTTGAGGTCCAGAGTCTGAGCCGGCAGAGTCGATCCCGGCCAGAGGGGTCAATCCGGGACATTTTGACCACAAAAAAATAGCAACTGGTCAGTTTGATACTCTCGATCTTTAACCTGTTCAAAAAAACAGCCCCGAGGAATTTTGTGACGTTTATAGAACAATTTGTTCTATAAGCGGGATTGGCGTCGCTAGAATTATTCAAAGTCTGGCTACGCTAAATCTACCGAACAAAAAAAACAAATGTTACAATTGTGAACAAAAGTCTGACTAAAGCCAAAATTGATATCTCGGCCTAACAGAGCTAAACACTTGACTAGAATTCAATCGAATACGATAATCCGACCACGTCCAAAGTAGACGCGATCCTCGGTAAGGTCAACTACTGGAATGTTATCAGGGGTAACGACTTGAGCTATATAATCTCGATAGCTATCGTTAATTGTGTCAAAAGGTTTTTGACAAAATACTTATAAGATGAAGTTGAGTTACTCCATAATTGGTCTTGTTGCTGCGCGTGGCCTTGCTGGGGACAGAGCATCAAGGTAAGATATTTGCACATAAAAATTTCATTTACAAATGGCACTTTCTAACGGACCTGTTCAGCCCCGTAAACCGAGTTCGCCGCGAAGAAACTGATGCTGAGGAAATTGACGTCCAATTAGGTTTGTTGATGCCTCGTTCATTCGACCAAATTTGTAAGATCTTCCTAACTTCGGTGCCGCCGACTTTGATGTCATTGAGACTTTCGAAACTCCTAACCCATACGTGGAAAATACGTCTCAATCATCGAACGTCACCTGTGACAAAGCTCACCATGTTGCGTTCATGTTTACAAGTTTCGATACTGAAGCAGGCTTTGATTTTGTCACTTTGACCAATCTCGTCGATGATAGCCAAATACTGCGTGAGTTTGTTTCCAAAGGCAGAATTTGAATTAAACATTATTTTTAGGCGAGTCCGGTCAAGCTAAGAAATGTACGTGGTTTGATGCTGGCACATCATCTCTTGAGTTTGCGTTTACTTCGGATTACTCAAATAACTACGCGAGAGTGTCAATGAATACTGCGTGTGTTTCCATCAGCGACCGATTTTCAAATAGATTTCACTGGAATGAACGTGAATCGGCATCAACTGGTGTCTGTCCTGATTGTGAGTTATACGAGCTTTTTTTAAACCCGGTGGTAACGCCACTTTTAAGTGACTCAAACGACGGCCGCTGAAACAACGACGACTGCAGAAACGGCAGCTGCAGAAACGACGGCGACATCAACGACGACAATTCTCACGACGACTACCACGACAACAACCGAAGAAGCCGATGTCGAAGAGAACGTCAACTTCCACATCAAATTCCGTTACGATGTTGTGACCGGTGCTGCAGCAAGTACTGTATCAATGACTGCCTTGCTGCTAGTTCCTTACATGTTTGAGGAATTAACTATGAATAAATAAGAGTCTCAACGGGTACACGTTTTGTTCTCAGCGAGTATAACTTATACAGGGGGTCGGAATAGAGTTCCGCGGAATAGACTTCCGAAAGCGGAACTTTATTCCTCCAAAACAGTTCACTCACAAACAGTTAACGTGTTCTCTAGTATAGATACGCACCATAGTTGAGGACGACGCTAAATCTATCGAACAAAAAAACAAAGTTTACAATTGTGAACAAAAGTCTGACTAAAGCCGAAATAGATGTCTAGGCCTAACAGAGCTAAACACTTGACTAGAATTCAATCGAATTCGATAATCCGACCAATGGTTGTTACTTTTTATACAAGCTTGGGTCTGATATATTATATTACGCAGAAATTATTTT
>SCLD01018195.1:0-18453 GCA_004367895.1 Oikopleura longicauda
AATCAGTCTGAAATTTTATATTTTGGAGTTACATGACCCCTTAAAGGTCAAATTAACTCAAAAACATAAAATTTATGGAACGAAATTAAAGATTTCGGAAATTTCCTTCAGGCTTACTAGTCCTTGGACTAACAATCCCCTCGCTTACATTGGTTATGCTAAAAATTTTCTATTCTAGAATCTTTTAAGTGATATCTGTTTTATTTTTATATTACAGATGGCAGTGATAAATAAGGGGGCTTTACCCTAAATAAGGGTTTCCAGTGGTAGATGGCTGTTCGGCAGCTTCTCCTGGTAGAAGTCCATCGACTTCAAGGGTCTTGAACCCACCTAAAATCAAAAAATTATTAATATTCCTTTATTTTGGAAAATTATTTTGCTTTTATAATTTCAAGCTTCTATTTACCTTTGAGGGTTAATAAGGCAGCAAGATAACCATGCAAAAACGCATACTGTTCTGTGGAAAAAGACTTCCCATTACGATGTTCGTGACAGAGAACAAATAACTGGCGAATATTGGTTTCAATGGTTCCACCTTGAGTGTAGGGATCATCTTCAGGGTTATTTCCTGTTCGTAAACCATCTTTAAATTGATGTTTAAGACTTATTATATTATATTTAATATAATTACCTTGAATAATTTCAATGATTCGCTCCTGCAATCGGGGTGTTAAATCATTTTGGCCTTGAACCAAGAGATCATCAATTATCTGTTGTGATTTCATTGTGCGCTGGGTCTCTATATTGATAGGGTCGCCTCTAAAAATTATTTTATAAAAGTTGGTACTTTATTAAATAATTCACGTGTAAAGCACTTACTGAGCGCTGATTGGCTGATTTCTTTTCGGGCCTTTAGCTACACCAGACATTGGGCTGTTGGTAGTGTCATTAGAAAACTGTTGATTTCGATAATGGCGCCAACGAAAGCTTGCTTCAACAGGGACATGTCCATCGAGTACAACAGGATGGGGTTCATTAACCTGATAAATATATTAATAAAAGATTCATTAAAAAACTTGTTATTACTATTTAAAACTATAAACTTACTCGGTAAGACCGATAGTTGCCATTTTGTTGATCTTTGACATAGATGAAGTTTCCGGCCTTAAACCGTGGTACAGTTAGTTGGTTTAACCGAGCCCAAGACAAAACAGCTTTATCATCATCAATGTGAGATGCAACCATTAATGAGTAATTAGGTGAATGAACCTATAAAAAATTATAAAATGCTATAGATTGGAATGCGTAGAAATAATTATAGTTTTCTTACCAAAGCATTATTTCCAGTTTCTCGAAACTGATTTTGTTCGTCAAGGCTCATTTGAAGTGTTCGCCAACTTAAACCTCGATCGGAAGTGGCAGCAGGAGTTTCGTTAAGTAAAGCTTGACTTCGTAACTGATCAATCTCAAAATTTTCTCGTCTTCGGAAGTGTTCAGCACTGTCATGTGAAACCGAAGATGGATTTATTCGGATTAATTGAGGTGGTACTTAAAATACATATAAATACCATGATAAATATAAAGTTATTAATCTAAAATACTTACAAACTAATGGATCATCACTTCCATCATGAGCTGTGAGAACAGTATCACCCTCGTTATACTGAATACCAGCTAGACGAGCATATTCTTCGAGATCGTCTTCAGTGAGATCTTCTTGATAATTATCTTCCGGCTCACCCGACTTTACCGTATAGATGGTGCTTTCACCACAAAAGTGAATTTTAGATAAATTCGAATTGAGTCGACCACTGGTGGTTTGGGTTAAATCACTGAAAACACTGTAGTCGTCGCCTTGATCTTCAAGAGAACGAGTAATATCAGGATCAGCGCCTTGAGCGATTATACGATTGAGATGTTCGTGATCATTTTGAGCGCGCTGTTCATCATAAGATAAACCTAAATATAAAGTATTACTTCATGAAATAAATTAACTTATACAAAGTCTATTAATAAATTATTTACCATTATTGACTTGCTCTTGACCAGAAGTTTGAACATCCACTTGAAATGGAACTTCTTCTTGAATACCGATTTTAATTTGAGAAGCGGGTACATTGGGATAATTAGATCCTAAAATTAGTTGTTTAAAATAGAATAAACGTTATATTTACACACTTACGTCTTTTAACGGTAAGAAGAGGATTTTTAGGAAACTTGAAACCCGGCATTTTCCCACAAGCGCCTTTAGCGGATTGATCACGATTGGAGGGGTACTGATATCCAAAGGATACCTTACCCTTCTGATCCTGAGACTTCTTAGCTGATGGCTCTAAAGGAGTTTTGGCAGGGGGGATGTTTAAACCTTGAGTTCGACGTACATCTTGATTTCGGAGATGTCGATCGTATAAATAACTCTGCTTGGACATAGTGGGGTTCTGGTTTTGGTCCTGTAGGGGTTTTCTTTGCCGAGCCAACATTTCTTTAACACGAACATCTTGCGAGCAAAGGAAATCATCACTCTCGAGATTCAAAATGGGGGAAGAAGCTTCTTCAAAGCGAAAATCCTTGATCGGAGCGAAGAGAGAGGAAGAAGGCTTTGGAACTGGTTTTTCTTCCTTTTGTAAAACTGGCTTCACATTTTGAAGTTCACGAAAGTCTTGGTTGCTTTGATTTTTCACCTCCAAAAATTTGGGAATCAAACTGACTTGACCACGGCGAGGTAATCGCTGCTGATTAGCCATTGTAAAGGTTGGTCCTAAATTAAAGATTAAAATTTTAGCTTGGACTCTTCAATGATAAACATTCAATATATTTACCTGTAATATATTGTAATATATTGTTCCACAATTTATAACCGATTCAAACTGATCTAAAGGATAACATTAAATAATAAGGTAGACTTAATCAATTATTAGACAAACAATTTCGTCACAGTATAGAATGAAAATTTTCTCTAGTATCGACCAGAATGGTATCGAGGTTCCATAGGAGGGGGTGGAGAACGTTTGCAAACTCCAGCCATCCCTTTGCATAGAAAATATAAAGCTATGATAGTAATCAAGATACTACCAGAGAACATAGCGAGCCTAAATAATAAATTAATAAAAATAATTACTGTTAGATATTTATAATAAATATATATAAAACTTACGCTTGTAAATCAATCTGAGTAGGCTCGGATCCAAAAATACCAGTTGACTTCAGTTTAGCAATACCCTTAAAACATAATAAATTACAGGAAAACATTTATGATTGAAGATCTAAATAATTACTGTAAAATTACTTACAGAAGAATCAACATCGCGTTTGTCGCGCAAGTCATTAAGGACGAGATTGTTAGAGTTTTCGTCGATGACTCCCATGACATCCGTCACAATAGTGTAGACATGAATCATGAGTCCAAATGGACTATAAAGACTTCCGACAAGGTCAACAGCTTCGACCAAGTCGGAAGGCTCTATTTCAAATGAACTTACGGTGTCTGCGCTTAACACAAGCTGGTTTAAAGGTGTAGCAGTGGCGGCGGCGGCAGCAGCTGCAGCCGCTTCACGGTTTGCAAGTAACTGAGTCGCACTGGCCACTAAAGGCATGCCAGCAGCGGCCAGGCCCAAGCTGCCAATTAATAATTCATTACGATTACTTTTAACCTTTTGAGGAGGATAAATTGGTTGCATTCCCAGAGAGCCCATGAGCATTTCATTGCGATGGTGATTAACTTTGGTAAGTGCGGGACCTTGAATCGGAATCAAAGGTGATGATAATGGTGGAGTTTCGATGGAGGCGGCCTTGACAGTTTTCTGGTTAGAAATCAAATCCAAACCTTTCGAAATCAGCTTTACCATGATGTTTACAATCTAAAGGATGGAACATTAATAAATTTATAATTAATTGTAATAGGTTATTATTGTGGGACGACTTTATCGTAGCGTTCACAGTAATCAAGTATCTCTAAAAGGGCCATATTTGAATACACATAGGATCCGATCTCAGCGGAGTGTTGCAATTCAGTAGTTGTATCGACTCGGGGTTGAAGACGGAGACAAGTAGTGGTTAGCTCACCTAAAAATAAAAATGTTTAATAAAAGGAATCAAGTTGTTAGTATGTCAAACCAAGATTTGAAGTTAGTTCTTTTAATTTCCTTATTCTTAAAGGCATTGCTTTCAGCCGGATTCGAACTTAGGATCTTTTAACTACAGACCTAGGGCTTTACCACTACACTAACTAATTCCTGGTTAAATCAGATTTTATACAAGTTTAAAAGAATTTTTACTTACGTAGAAAATGAAGATAATCACGATATGGAAGTTCACCAACACGAAATTCTATAGCGGTTGTGACGGTCCAGTTGGAATGAAGCTTCAAGGGCTCATAGGCGGCTTGACCATTCAAACTGTCACAGTTATTAACAAGAGGTGTTGGTAACCCTAATGACTTGGGGGCTCCCCACCCAACTTCGCACATTTTGAAAAATTCAGATAATGATTTGCCTGGAAAATGTTTCTCAAATTCACCCTAAATTATTATTGTTTTTAAGTTCGAAAACATGACCAAATGAAAATTGGAAATTTTAAAATTTCTAGAATATTAGACACTACTTACGATTATTATTTTCACAAAAGCTTTACTTTCATTACTGGAATAGTCAAGAATTAAACGACGAAACAATTGAGGTGAGTGAAGATCTTTTAAACGTTTTCGGCCTTAAAAAGATAGATTATGAGTAAGTAGAGCTTAAAAGAATTTTTTGATATATAAAATAATATTTACCCATTATTCGGTGATGATGGCGCTTTACCAAGGTGCATTTGTCAACCTGAAGTTTTTGGTGCCAGAGACGAGGTGGTTGAATGTGTAACACGTTAGTTATCTGGGGTAGCCGGTACTGATATCGATCTTGAATCGGTGGAACCATGGTAAGTCGTGAAATAAATTGCCCGTAAGAGTGAAATGGATCCTTAAAATTTAAAATTAATCTCTGGGTTTTAAGGAAATGGTTTTCCTAGAAAATTTTTTAAAATTTACTTACTAATAGAGAGGTATCGACAAAATTAAGTTTGCCAATACATAACCCACATCCTTGCTGGGTGAGATGAGTTGAAGGCTTTACCGCTTGTGTCTGGAAGGGATGACAGTCCGTACAAAGCAAACGGAATGACCCCTCACTATTACTTTTGAAACTACTATAACGCAAATTAAACCGCTTCAACTGCCAAGAAATAATAGTGATAGGGGCACCCATTCGCTGACTGGCTGTCACCTTTGTGACACTGCTAATATTGCCGTACGCCCATCGCCATTCGGTTGGGTCCGTCCAATCGTACTTTTGAGCCAAAAATATTTCTCCAGGAGGATGTAGACAGGATAACATCCATCGGGGAATTTGAGCAGGCTATTATATAATTTCAAAAATTAAAATATTAAGTATTTTAAGTTTACTCACGTATTGTCTGGCTTCACCACCATCTTGAGTGTATTTCTGTTGATAGGTAACCACACCTAATCGGAACTCGTTTAATTCAGGCTGGTTGGTCCAATTATCAGTATTGAGATAACACCATCCGCTGGTATTTTGAAGTCGGAAAATAGGCTCCTTAGTAGTCACTACAAATATAGGTTAGATTGACCATAGCATATTATTATATAATAGATAAGATGAAGTCTATGAAATGCTAAAATTATACTTACACTTATGAGAGTGTTTTTTAAGGAGTAGATGGCTGGTATATTCGGTGGGGGCTTGACCTTCATAATTGGAACGATATATCCCACACTCTTTTCCAACCTTTTTCTGAACGAGACCGAAGTTCTGTTCGGAATCCACCCCTAGTCCCGAACATCCGCTCATCGATATGTCACTATTCTTCTTCTGGCCTTTGCGGTGTTGAGTTTTTGGGGACAAGGGGCGGTGTCTTAAAATTTAAGTTAAATTTTCAAGTAATCACAAAAAAGTTAAAATTCTTAAACTCTGAAGGAGTAATATAATAGAAACTCACCGTCCGTCAGAAATTCCGGGGCCTAAATCGTCAAACCATCGGCCTTGAACCGGGAAAAACCGCCCTTGGCGACTGGATAATACTTTTTGACGAGCGTAGCGATTGATATCTATTAAATCGTCAGTGGTTATAGCAACCCATTGAGGGTCATCAGCGTCAGCGGGCATAGAATGTCGTATAATCTTAAAATAGGAATTATACCCTTGAGGTTATAAAAATTATCATTTGAAATAATTTTTCTCTGCAAATTCATGGTAAAATAAAGGTCAAGTTTCTCTGTTTCGTCACTTTTTCTCTGGGGGCTTATATGTTGGAAATTAAGTTTCCGAAAATATAAGCTTCGCAAAATGACTAATGTGAAAATGAAGACTCGAAAATATATGAACAATGAGTAATCATAAATGAGTAATAATGAGAAATGTCTAAAAATTATAATCTTCAAGACTCCTTTAGAGAAATTCTAGAGAAAATGTGTGAAAAATTTTGAGAATTTACGTACCAAATCTAGGGGGGGGTCTCTCTTATGAACTTCTTGTCTATTTTCGTGTTAAATTTAAAATGTTTAGAATGGTTGGACGAACCAGAGGACAAGCTTTTAAGAAGCAGGTGATCAATGTGATCACCAGGGGGCAAAGAGCACGCGGTGTGAAAACGCCAGAGGTGACCAATGAAGTGGAAAAGACGCCAAAAAAGGTAAATTTTCACGGTCTATTTGATTAGTCTAAAACTTTATTTCTCAAGGACTTTACTATTTATTTTGTATTTAGTTAGGTATTTGTTACCGATATTATCATAAAGCTTAAAATAAATATATAATTTTCTACAAAGAAATTATTACTAAAAAGTAAATGTTTCGCCTTTAGCGAACTTTCTCTGAAGTGGCCCGATCACCGAAGAAACAAATGTCTAAAAATGGACTAAAATTGGATCCAAAGAAAGCTGAAGGCCAGAAAACTTTGGCTGAAGCTTTCAAGGCAGGAATCTTTGTCAAAGAAGCTAAAAAGAAGCGTCAAAATATGCTAAAAGCCCAATCGGAGATTGTGGTAAGTTTTTATACATGTAATAAATAGAAGCGGTATTGAAACGGCTTCCCTCAAATAATTTTCTTTCTTTAAATTTTCGGAAGGAACCATTCTCTAGCGAGAACAATGTTCCTTGGGTTAAATTTGGGGAAAATTTTGTTATTTTTTCAAACTATTAATATTTGGGGGGGGACGTGACAGTTCAGTTTTTGTTTAAAACATATAAACAATACACAATTATATACTTAAGGTATCGGATGAAGGAAGTGACTCATCGTCGGAGACTTCATCCAGCTCTTCTTCGTCGGATGAATTCTCATCATCATCTGCTGAAAAATTGAAGATTCCTTCAAAAAAGAAGCAGAAAAAGATTAAGAAGGTCTCTCCAAGAAAAATCTTGGCGAAAACGGCCAGAAAAAAGAATGTTCGAACTGAATTAACGCAAACTCAACAGGAGTACGCGCTAAAGGCGGGTAATACAAATGGTGTAGAACTAGATTCAAAAATTGAAAGCTTGAAAACAATTTTTCACCAATGTCGCACCCAAAATGTTCCAGAACATGAAGTGCAGAGATTTCTAGGCAAAATTTTTGCGGCGTCAAAGTCATGTGGTTTCCTAGTCGGATGCAGTCATGCTGTGTTCAAGGCAGAGGAAAATCATATCAGACTTTTGGAGGCAAGTCTAAATACTTCGAATTTAACATTGTCGAAAAAGAAGAAAATGTTGGATAGATTATTATCATTGGCTTTACCACAAACATTGGACACCGACTTATTAGAACAATCAAGAAATGGACTCAGTTGGATACCATTATCTGCTTCGGATTCCTCTGAAGGAGAACTTTTGATTGATGCCTCGACAGAGACTGATAAGAAAACAATGGGTGAAGCCACTACTCAAACAGAAGCGACACCATCTATAATTGGTTCAGGTAAGATTGGGATATTAGATTAAAATCTAAAGGCAAGTAGATATCAAATAATTATTCCTTTAGAATCTGGAAGCCTAGACCCTTCAAGAAACTTATTTGACTCAAGTCACTTACCCATTACACAAGTTACTGAATTGACCAATGATAGATCAAGTGCAGCTTCTTCTCCTAGTCGACCATCCACAACCATTCAAGATGATTTAGTATCTCTGGATGAATGGGCTTGTATATCTGATCCACAAAAGATTGGAGAAGATTTAGACGAATTGGAATCCACTCTGGATCCAAAAGTCCATAATGTTTTACGAAAAATAAAGGAATTGATTCATATATCTTTGAAAGTACATATTATAAATTTCTTATATATACATCAAAGGAATATATATTTATGAATTATCTATAAAGGCTCTTCTTACACAAACTACTCAAAAATGTTCTCAATTAGAAGATTCTTTGGGCTCTAAGGTGGACGAAGGAGATTATGTGACGAGTGGTATAGAAGCTCCCCAACATTATCATCGATATGCTACAATTCATGAAAATCTTCTGGGATTGAAGAATAATCTTAAAGGGATTCAGTTAAAATTTTCTGATAGAACTACTGATTTAGAATCTTCAATTCTAAAATTGGCTGAAAAATCTCGAAATGGGTCTGTGGTTTTATCTAAATCCAAACCAACTTATGATATTTCATCAATAACAATTGATGGTACCAAAATTATAGAAGGAATGGATGATACTGATGATACTTTCAGACCACTTTCACTTTCTCGATCGAATTATTCTTCAAATGTTTTCGAATCATCAAACGACGACGAATCAACTAACCCCGTTGCCGAACCCTCAGCCTTAGAAGAGTTAAGCTCTAGAACGGCAGAACTCAAAAATCTTTTCGTAGGAAAGACGATGAAGGAAGCCGAACTGGAGAAAAAAGTGGACGATTTGACAAAAATAGTCAACTCACTGAAACATGAGTGGCAACATACTTCAGTGAAGACGAGTTCATTAGAAAATGATCTATCAGCGGTATGCGAAGCCCGTAGATATGATGAATTGGCTCTCCAAGCACTAAAATCAACAGTGAAAAAACTGGAAAAGCCAGCAGAAAACCAACTTCCCAGAAGATTGGACCTAGAAAACAGGATTGACCTATTAGCAGCTGAACTGACACTGACCAAAGAATCTATGAAACTTAGGTTGGCGAGCTCAGACATCAATGATTGGCTTGTTATTAAGGTGAAGTCTCTATGGGAAACTCCGGAATTCAAATCCCAAGTCCGAAATGTCATAAAATCGGAACAGGCCGGCTTCAAACTGGGTCTGAACCATATGACAGACCGCTTCAAGGGCGCCATTATGGATATAATCCAGGATGACCTATCAAAAGAAGTTCTAAAAGCACTGGATGCGAACATGGACAGGTTGAAAAGGGCTTGCCAGGACGGTATGATAAAAGAAGAGGATTTACCATCAACTTTTAACATGCGGGAAGCTAAAGAAAGTCTTAAACTGGTACTGGGATCGGACATCAAAGAGAGAATGGATTTGTTGTCGTCTACAGTAAGCCAAGTCTGTGATCAGATAAGAACGATCATGACCACAGACGTCGGGGTACATGAGAGTGAAGCTCGACTTATGGATGTGATCTTCTCATCGAATTTACTGGTCAGATTTTTCGGGGAATTGGCGACATCAGATCAAGGTCTGGGTAGATTGGTAGATGACCTGAGGGTGTGGGAACGTAGTGCGCCAGTCACTAGAATAGAAGATCTGAATGCACTGATAATATCAATCAAGTTGCTCCCAAAACCGGTTTTTGCGTCTCATGTGGTTAAACTGATCAAGTCGGGTCTGCCAACAAAAGTGGACGGTCTTTTGGATCACCTGGAGAAAATGGCCGTAAAAGTAATGGGAAATCTATCTAAGGTTAACTTAGTAGATTGGCCAACCTACGCACCCACCTCATTGGTAGAAACTGAAATATCTACGACATCTTTAGATAAAAACCCAGAGCCGCTACATGCATCAAGTGCTTTGGACCTAAATGGACAGGACAAGGGCTTAACCACAAGGGATACAATTGAGAAATTGAAACAGAAACTTAAAGAAGCCTCGACTAAAGTTTCAAAAACAATTTAACCTGATAATAATAATCTATTTATTTACTAAAATTATTTATTTTTTCTAAACTGCCTATACAATACATACCTCATCTTAAATACTCTAATATTTATCTGTTTTAGAATGTCATCGTGTCACGCAGCAGCTAATCGTGAAGGTCACCCAGAAAATGACCTGAGAACTAGTGTTTTAGAATTTGAGGCCAATCTGAGGATGTGGATAGGATGTCTTGCAGCTAGTCAATGGACACCAGCGAAAGTGGTTGAAGACCTTATCCGAGAAAAAACATTATGTTTCCCTCTAGCGGAAGTGGTGGTGGATAGGAACCGTAAGTTAACCCAAATCTATACTATTTTCGCCGTAAACCTTTATATTTAATTATTATTATAGAAGCCAAATGGTCGATTAAAAAAGGCCACCCAACGAGACGAGGATTAGTGCTCAATAGGGACTTTATCCAATTACTAATGGACAAGTGTCATATCGAGACCCTTGAAGAGGATGGCAATGATTCGGGAGTGGATACGGGACCTGCTCATCTAGAAAGTCCAGTTAGAAACAAGTCATTGGACTGGGTCACGAAAATGCTAGTGTGGGCAGAAGATCCAGAACGAAACTCAATTCAAAATATGGAAAAAACAACTCAATCTTATGTGGTGATTTTGAATAAGCGATTTAACTGTGAACTGGAAGCGTGTGTAGAACATGTGGACTGGTTACTACAGGTTAAACAGATTCAAGATCAAGATACTCTGGAGAAGCTGGAAGAGACTGAAGACTTTCTGCCAAGAATTGAAAAATGGATTGCCATTATAAAAGGGAAAATTTTCCCAATGGTTCAAGACCTTGACTTCATCACCGCTATTTTTGGAGGAGGCTCAAGGCGATTATAATTACGTAAATAAAATGTATATTTTACTGTAAAAATCTCATATGCTACCTCACATATACTGTAATACCTCAAACATATCTTTTGAAATAAAAAACAATATTTTTGTAAATGGGCAGTTTATTGATATATTTATAAATAAAAGTTTTCTTTAAAATTATAGAGCGGCGCCCATAAAAGGATTCTTTCGGCAAATCTTTTTGAATGGTGGCTCAGCGGAAGTATTCTCATTATTTTAATAATCCTAAAGGGACCAATGAGACAAATAAAATACTTTAGTCGAAAACTACCTGGAGATATTGACGAGCGGGACAATCATCGGGAATTAAGCGTTGAGCGCCACCTTGAGTCTGCTGATGATTAGTAATAAAACCTTGAATTTAGATGAAAAGGGAAAAGTAAACCCCGCTTACGTTGGACATGATGACGCTGTCGTTGGTGATACTTAATATCTTGGAGTTCTCGCAAGGCCTGATTTGAAAAACAGGATGACGGCATCTGATTCATGGACGAAGTGAGATCCACAATGCTGACTCGTAACCGGGGGGCAGACGGGGTACGAACAGGTACGTCTGTTTTTTGACGGAAGTATCCTAAATTCATCAAAATCTTAGTCCTTTGAGAAACATTGTAAACTTCTTCAACCAAATGGAAAACTTGAACTTCACGAATCAACCCAGTATGACGTTCTTTGCTCAAGGCAGCCTTAAGCTTGGACAAATTGGCTGGTTTATGTATATCAGGACCAGCAGGTAAGGGCACTCTATTCAAATAATCTAATCGCAAAACAAAACCATGACCGTTGCACAATAATTCCCACTCCTGCACGACTGAAAAGCAATCAGACTGAGGAGTGGGCACAGCACACAACAACCTTGAATTGCGAGGCCAAAATTGCCAAATTAAAGGAACTGACCCACGAATGCGACATTGGAAAACATCTCCAGGCCACATTTGGTAAAAGGGAGGTTCAGATAATTTGGCCTCTTAAAAATATATCTTTTTTAGATGGAAAAGAAATGATAAACCAACCTAGCTCAACTTGATTGTCAATATTTCCAAGGTCAAGAAAATCCCTTCGAATGTAGGTGGAAGTGGTCAAGCCACAAGCACCCCAGCGTTCGTAAGACTGGACAGTTGATCGGTTGAAATCAGTGTAAGGACGTACAAGACCAGGTTGCTGTCTAAAAGATACTCGAGAATAGTAAGCAGATGATCGACGCCATTCTTCAGCGCTGGATGATAAAGTCAAAGATGGAGATGCCCGAGAAGCTAAAGACCGATACATCTAAATTCAAAGAAATTACAGAATGATGAAAAATTGTGTATTGATTATTGATATACATATAAAAATAAAATTACAGAAGTAGAAAATAAAGAGGTACTTAATACGAATGGCAGTGATTAGTTTTGATCGACTTTTCGTCCTTCCCGTTCTTCATATTTCTTTAAAAATTCATCCCCTTTAAATTGAGGCGAGTTTCGATTGAGAAAGCATTTCTCAGGCCGATGGGTAACCCGAGCCTGGTGAAATTTACAAAAGAATTTTTCACCAGACTTGGACCCAGAGGTTTCACCCTTCTAAAATAAAATTAAAAATAAAATCTTAAGGATGAAACGTACCTTTCGACCTTCAGTCTTCCCCTTCTTTGGTTTCGGACCACCATCACCACCCTTGCCCTTTTGGAATCGGGTTTTTTCACCTTTGGGGCGCCCAAACTTGTCAGAGGGCACAGCTTTACTGCTATCTTTGTTCAAAACTTTACCACCACGATCACAGCAAGGACTGTTCATAACCTGTTTATGGGCTTCATTGCTGGACATATGTCGGTCGTACTGATCAGTGGTGGCAGCACGTTGAACAGCGCTAACAGAAATACAGCACTAAAAGATATGTTACGAAATTTACATTTAATATTTAAGATACTTACAAGTTTACGGACAATCTCCGACTTAAACAAAGGAGCGGAACCGCGTCGAGTCAACAAGTTCAAGACAGTCCGGATGGCAGACAAATTAGTCATCAGCTGTTGACTGACAGTTGTACCACCGGAAGCCACTTCATGCTCGTAAGACTCACAGATCTCTTGCAAAAACATCTCCAACCGAGATTGTTTTAACTTCAACATGTCATTTAGCAAATAACGATGAAGCTCGCGAACAATCTCAGGAGCAGCACGAACACCATCAAGTTCGGAATACCCGACAAGCATACCGAGACTACCATCGCTGTTGATAGGATTGTGACCGAGCTTTCGCGAGGCATCACCCACACGAGAATGATACTTAGTGACTTGATCAATAGAATGCGACAAGCGCGATTGAGCAGCACTAAAATTATCAGACTTGACATCAGCAATCTTCTTCAAAGCGGCCTGGTGAAGCTCAATCTTGGCAGATATGTCCAAGGTAGAGTTTCCAGTGGCTTCGATAGCATAGTGAGCAACTTCAGCAGTGACCTAAAGGGGAAAATTGAAGGAAAAATTTTTAAAAAAGTACGAATTACCTCATCGACAAGTAGAGATTCTTCAGGTCGTAACTCCTTCAGATTACTGTATTCAGCCCACTGACGGGCACGTTCGTTGAATTGCGCCATGGCATCATTGGCGGACAAATGGGCAGCAAGTGCGGAAGATCGACTGGTCTGATGGGAATCTCGAAGTGCCTCAAGGGCAACTAAGGACTCCTTATCACCAACATTAGCCTTAAAAAAGATTTAAAACGATTTAAGATCGGAATAATACGTACTGCAGTGGTGGCGGATGGCCTTAAGCTTATGGGAAGAGGAATCCCATCCACGCGGTGTCGCTTTTGATTGAGTATGGTGCTACTGAGAGAAACGGTTAAATCCCCGGATCGATCCATGGTGACATTTGGGTTGGAAGCGTCCATGCTAAATAAACATAATTTATACAAGGTAAATATATTAACTGCTTCACAGATATTAAAATACAGAGGTAAGCATAATTTAAATTGTTTTAGTTCTCTGGATGAAGTGGGGCAATGGAGTCTGAGGGCGTCCAAGATCAAAGAAACTTGAGCGTAGGCGGAGGAGGATCAACGGCGTCTTCTGATTGGACCTCCTGAATTGAACCAATGGCAGGGTGGCGACAATGTGGACATGAGCCTAAAGGGTGTTGTTGAAGAGAAAAACATGGACCGAACCACTTTCACAGACAAATTTTTTGAAAAATTCCAAAATTTGTTACTTACCGTGAAAATCTATAAGAGAACGAGAAAACCGTTGAAGGCCAGCCAAAGAATACCCACGCACATAAAGGTATGTCAAGCCCACCTTATGAAGCCGATAATAAGGGACACCGCTGTCAGTCCGTCGACTACCAGAAGGAGCTAGACAGGCGGGACTATAATGACAACCAATTAAAATCCGAAAATGACTATATTTTAATAAAAAAGGCTCAAGGTCTCCTTCAGAGCAGTTATGATGGTGTAGATACAAAATATGACTAAGTTTAGGATAGATTTGAGATAAAAAAGGCCGACATAGTTTTTTGGGAGCAAAAGCATAAAATTTAGTTTCTAATAAATTAAGGTTCCTATTTAATAAAGTTAAAGCATCCTCACCGGAGGATGTAGGGAAAGGGTACCGACTGAAAAATAAGCACCCCGGTAGCATATTAGTAGGATCGGCAAACAAATCCATCTTAACTCGTAACTCTAAAACAAGGGACCGAGCTAACTCAGGCCTTAAACGTGAATTAGCGAGGGAGTAGGTTCTTGAAGGCTCGTCCGCCAATTGCTCCTTAGTGGAAATCCATTCCAAGTGAAGCTTGATACGGTGATCCTCACAATGTTCAATAAGGTCACGAAGGTGACGGCTAATCTCAATATTTTTACCACCGGAGTGGCGCCAACTTTCAACAACAGCCCAGTTATCACACCAGATAACTACATGAGAATCATTTAATTGAGACCCATAACTCTGCAACGATAATAACAAAATTGCAGCTTCCTTAGCGTGAATAGGACTGGGAGCAAGCTCCAAAGGTAGTGCGAAATTCCGGGTCTCCATGGCTTCACCATTTAAGGACTGAACGAGACAGCTCCCAAGACCTCCACCGGAGGCGTCCGTATGAAGGTCAAACTTTAAGAGTTTTAAATGATGGTGTAAACTACCGGCCTGCCATTTTCGAGTGAGTTTCATACGATGAAGATGAACCCATTGCATAAGTTCGTCCTTCAATTCAATTAAATTAGGAACCTGAGAACTTGTGAGCAAAATATCGGAGGCACCAATGTCGGAGGTGGCTTTAAGAGCCTCCCAAACTTTAAGGGCATAGTTTGACTCTTTTAGATAGTAACTGTAATTCTGTACGACAACGAACCAAGATACAATCCGCCCACGTAATTTTTCGAGCAGCTTCATGTCATAATGCTTTACACCATGTACTAACTGACCAGATATAAATTCAGTAATCTGTCGACAAGCCTTTTCATATTTCTCAAGGGGAACAGAAACGGTCTTGGCTTCAGTATCATAGTTCAAACCTAAAAAGGTAGCTTTGGGACCAGGAATAAAATTAGATTTTTTCATGGAAACATAGCCACCAAAAGCCACAAGTAAACAAAACAATAAATAAAGTTCTACACTAGTTTCACCATCCTTAAGGGGCCTACCGAGTTTACTTACAACGAGTCGATCGTCTAGATACAAGAATATCTTGATAAACTCGCGTTGAAGAGCGCAGACCGCGACTCGGTTCAAGGATTGAAACTTAGACGGGCTAGCTACCAAACCAAATGGTAAAGCCCTTAAAGCAAAAATGTAGCTACCAAAAACAAAACTTGCAAATCTTTGTGAAAAAGTACTAAGTTTAGCTTGATTAAACCCGCTCGAGTCGTCAACAACAGCTAATTGATCATTTTCTTCGAGCTGCTCTACAACTTGGCGGTTGTCATCCAAAATACAAGGCAACTCATCACGAATACGAGAACGAGGTCCGGTTTCACTACCGGCGGAGCCATCAAAACATGCCCGGGGTTTTTGATCCTCGAGTTGAGGCTGCAAAAACACCTCACCAAAGTCCTTTAAACTGGTCTGAGGAGTAATAAGAGTCACGGGCCTTATAACATCATTTTTTATCCAGTCTAAAAACTGGGACGCAAAGACGTGGGAGAACTTAAGGTTACGACCACTAGTAGGCAAATAAAAATAATCACGTTCCTCGGAAAGCTTATTTTTACGGATTATAGGATAATATCCAATTATAGAATTCTCATCACAATTCTTGGAATCAGAATAATCACGACGACCTAATCTAGCACGAGTATAGGTTTTGTTTCGAACTGACTTGGTATACAAATAAACCGGGGGTCCACGGACGGGCTGACGCCACTTTATGGCATTTTTTCTCGAAATAGGCTGACTATAGCTTAAAATGTCGACACCATGAATAAGACTCTCGCGAAGCTCAACCTTCTTGGGATCATCGGGATCATCACTGAATAAAAATTAATAATAAAAATATTATTTTAAGGTACCTCAGCGATTCAATGAAAGGATCCCAAAATGAAGAAAAATTGGACCATTCTCCACCAAGGAAAACGTTATTGCACCTAAAGGGTAAGTTTCCAATTTTTGGGTACCGAACAAGGTACCCACGCCCTTCAGACATCAGAAGGCGGTTTTGATGAAGGACTCCAGTCCAATAACGATATTCGAGTAGCAAAAACGATGAAGCCTCCTTCCAGAGTTGACGGTTAGTCTTCGCCCCAGGACGGAGGCGTCCCAACCGAGTAATGTAAGGATTATGCTTTAGGTTATGACGAGTGCGAACTCGATTGACCCAATTTAGAATTCCACCAGGAATAGGCTGATTTTGATAATTCACAGCGGGAATCTCGGTTGGAGACCGGCGCTGTTGAGCTTTACTCTGTAAGCCCTCCTCAAAAACATGCTTAGCCATATTGTTGATTTCATCGTCGGTCCAGTCGAAAGGGAAAGCGGGACCAATTTTATGAATTTTTTCTCCATTATAAACAGCCTCCAGTACCTCAACTTTTGAGGATTGAGGAGTGACAGGAGTCACCTTAAAATAACAGTGAATTTTTAGGTCTCATGACTCAAGCGACAACTACAATGAGCACCGCGAAAAAGAAAAATAAAACGGCTCGAGAAGTTGATAGAATTAAAACAGAACTCACCATAATTGAAGATTCCTGGTCTCGAAAAATGTTTGAGTGGACTGCGGAAGAAATTTTTGCCTTCATCCTAGTTCTAGAAACTTCAACAAAATCAGGGCGAAGAATAGTAATTAACAGCCTTAAGCGAAAATTCTTCCTAGTCAAAGCAATTTTTGAGGAAGAAAGATTACCAAATTTTGAAGAAAACAAAAGACGCTTAAACATGGCCCTCCAAGAGCATATCAAGCAAAGAATCGACAGCAGTCAATGTCCAACGCCAGATCAAGCAGCACCATTGCTTAGTCCTGTAGACTGGGTAACAATTCAGAAATGGCTCAAGGAGAATGTGAAAGCCAGCACCAAACCTTTCACAAATAAAAGGTACATGGCACTTTTGTCAATTAGCTTCGGTTTCTCGACGGGTTTAAGACTCTCGGAGATACATAGATTGAAGTACTCGGACATAGATCTAAATCAGGACGACGCAATCAGATTCCGTATTCGAAGATCAAAGTCAAATAGAGACGGCCGAAAAATAGTACACCAGGTGGCACCAGTACACCAGGCAGAAGAATTACTATGCCCAGTAAGAAACCTGATTTTCTATATCGAAGGACTGCAAAAAAGCACAAGCCCGAATGCATATATCTTTTCGGATGATGCTGAAGGCTTAAAACTAACCAGACAGAATAATCTGGTCAATTACTGGATAATGGGAGCTCAAAACGCAGGCTTACCAGAAGCTAAGTGGCCTCAAGCCCATTCCCACCATGGAGCGAAAGTCAACCTAGCTAGAGCACTGGGCTATACAGAAGAGGCTATAGTTGACAGTATGAACTGGCAATCATGTTCTGTACTTCAAGAGTACCTACGGAACAAGAATATGACGAAAGATGGGGTCGCATATGAACTATCAGCCTTGACGGCGGAGGAATTAACCCAGAAAACGGCTCATTTATGGTAAAGCCAATAAAACAGTACTTCATACCTTGTAACTACCACTTTATAAAATAAAAACAATAACCAATGTAAGCTTCAAATTTCCTTTGCAGAATGGGAACGTAGTTCCTTACTATGATGCAATAGTTACAACTATAAGTCCAGTTTAATAGGCTAACGAGGTAAATGAGACCGTAGTTCGATTTAGGGATTCTGTATAATAGAGTCTTGTGTAAGTGGATAAAAATCATGGATATATATTTATTACCTACGAAAATTCTCTAGAATGCGAAAATCGCAAAAAGAGAAATTCTAAGAACTAAAATATTCTAGATTGTCCAAACACCTCAATAATAGGTCCTAACCCTCAAATCAGTCTGAAATTTTATATTTTGGAGTTACATGACCCCTTAAAGGTCAAATTAACTCAAAAACATAAAATTTATGGAACGAAATTAAAGATTTCGGA
>SCLD01018306.1:0-18449 GCA_004367895.1 Oikopleura longicauda
GTTATAAAACCTTTATTTTTCAGTAGGGAAAGACATAGGGGGGAACAAATTACAGTAAGACATTTCAATAATAACAGTTTGGAAAAAGTACAGGTTTTTAAAAACTTATATCAGTTTACTTGCGATCTGCTTCGTTCAGCTTCCCGAGCCATTTTCACCATTGAAACAGGATTTGGAGGACGGCAGCGAAGACCCTATTAATTGAAATCTGCTGATAAATCCATCTGGTAGGATTCTATATCACAGGCTATAATCAATTAACAAATTCCCATTTTAAGTCAATAAAATTTTTAGGTGGCCAAATGAATTTCATTGAAAGCATGTTTATTTCAGCATGCGTAAATCTATGACTGAGGCAATTACTAACAAGGAAGTATATTCTGAGAAAACATAAATTCACTGCACACTATTTACTGCGTTTTAACCAAACATAAAAAATTGTAAATTATGTAGATTTTGAAATGCTAAGTTCGATTTATTTATTTAATAAAGATGGTACAGCAATGTCCAACAGAGACTACCTTGCAAACAGAATAGAAAAAACCGTTATTTTGTAAGCGGTTGAGATATTCATGTTGTGGTAAGGAAACCCACGTATTACCGTTAGTGATTGCTACTAAAGCATGAATAAATTCACGTCGAAGTAAGTATGGAGCTGCGTGATCCGTTGCATCCATGATTGTTGCCTGTTCATTAATAAATTTTATATCATAAGAAATAAAATTGTCATCAGTAAAGGAATACTGATAAATGATATTGCCAACCGAATCATTCATTACCGAATTCTGACTGAAATATTAAAATGTTGTTTAGAAAAGATTTTATTTGTTAGTTCCAGGGTAAGAAATGGGGGGCTACTTCTTGAAATCACAAAACTGACAACGAATTTTGATTTGAAATGTCGTTCACTCATTAGTGAATAGGATAATTTCAAATCTTTTAATTCGAAATTCAGTCCTACGAGCTAGAAATTTATATTCTAATGTTAATATCATTGTTATTTTACTAGAATAAGGACTTATAAAAAGATTCATTTTAAAATGAGGAATCAGGGGAGCCAAAGAGACGAATCTCAGCTTGGAATTCTAGAGTACAAAGATTAGGTTCAAAATGACAGAAAGTTATACAGTTATCTAAGTTGTAGGTTGGATCGTAATTTATGGGTACGAACCGACCGAATAACTGCTTGACCACGTCATTCTCAGCACCATGTAAAAGAATTCCGACTTTTCGTTCGATCATTGCACAGTCGAGAACAGCAATTTGTCCTCGAAAGTCAACTACTAAAGTCGTATCATCGGCATAGTGGTATTTTTCTACGGATGAATTAGCCAATTCGCATTGCTAGAATGGTTAATGATATTTAATTTTAAAGGTAAAAGTAGTTATACCTTGACTTCATGCCCATTTACAGTGAAAAGCAAATTCAGATTCATATCGATTCACCGACTCTTAAATTTTAAAAATTTATTATTATTCCATTCAGAAGTAAATTTTGATAAGCAGAAATTTACAACGACAATTCATTTCTAATTCTAGACTACTGATTTCAAAGGGTAGCTTTCCATTCAGTTCATTTATATTAATATACTGATCCAGTATAATATTCCATTCATGACGACGAGCAGTACAAGTTGACTTTAGCAAAATTAAAGGGATAAGACGTTTTAACCATTTGAAAATGATTCGCCCCATCACTTTTAAATTTGCCGGGAGTACAAAAAGGTTTGCCTCAATCTGTGTTGAAATTAAATTTCCCAGTAAGGAAAATTTATTCAATTTCATTCTAAAATATTGAAATCAAAACGCATATGAAATAGTCACTCCCCATTTTTAAGATTGGAACTCACATTTAATATGATATTCCATTTCATATAGTGGAGAAGATGTAACATTAATTACTCGAACTACCCGATTACAGTGTAAGTTGTCAACCGTCCAGTCACAGTTCCATAAATCTACTTTGTGTGAAGGAACATCAAATTGACAAAATATTTGTTGCATTTCAGGTATTTCATTTTTGTAATCAAAATTACGTATTTTAGCTTCAAGTGAGTCTTGAATTAAATTACAGTCAAGGACTTTATTTGATTTCTCATAAAGGTATACAACTGCTTGACGATTATTGAACCCGAATTGAAAGTCTAACTTCTCATGATTAGGGACTTGTCTACCCATTTCGATAAAAATAAATTCTCGTAACTCCATTCTCAGATACTTAGAATAAATCTTAACAACGTCTTGAAAAACCTCCTTTTTAAATGAACTTAAAAACAGTCAAAAACAAACTCAGTAAAAGTGAACAGTGAAAGTTTCTCTCAAAAGATTTTAATTCTCGGGAAAATAAATGATGAAATTCTCAGAATATTTTATAAAAAATTATAAATTTTATTTGTAGAAAAATATGTGGTTGAAGGGAGTGTGTAGGAGGGGGGTACCAAACCACGTGGTTAAGATGATAGGTGGGGGGAAAAATTTGTGGTACATGATTACATCATTTAATGATGTTGAAAATTAAAAATTTTCATTGGGTTTATTCAATTCGATTGGCCTCGAAAGTCATCATCGCCAATTGATCAATTGATAATTTGCCATCAGATACAGTTGAAAAACTGTTTAAAAATTGTTTAACAACTTTTTGTCCAAACAAGGCAGCAAAAGATCGTGTTGGTTTTGGTTTTAGGTTAATGAAAACCATTATCAAATACTAAAATTAAAAATAATGTGTTTTCATAATTAAGAACCGGAAAATATAAATATGGTTCAACATAATAATTAGTAACCTTTAAGCTCTCCTTGACTTTTAGATTGACTGTGCAATCTAAATTGGAAATGGGGCATTTGTCACAAAACGCCAACTTTCCCATGTCAAACAGTGATTTCTGTGCCCTAATAATGCAAGCATTAGGTTGAGGATTCAGTTGTTTTGGATTTGACCTCAAGATGACTTTAAGTTCATTTGATGCCAATTTCCAGTACTGTTTTACAGATGGATCTCCATTTCGTGAAAAATTAAGAAGCAATTCCTCAGCCTGGGCATGAAACTGGCTTTTATAGGTTATCAAAGAATTAATAATTATTAGTTAATTATATTGTAATAAATATATTTAGTTGGTGCTTATTTCATAAAATTATATAAACATATATAATATATGATATATTCCAAAAACACCTATTTCGTTATTTAGTATGGATTTATGATGAAAATCGTAGGTCTGAAAAAACTAGATTAAGATCTTAGAAGATGACGATTATATTAGTACGATAAATTAAATTGTGAATTCAGACAAAACTTAAAAGGAATGATATCAGTTAATGAGTTACTGATCCTCATAAAAGGCATAATTTTATTTATGGTTTATTTTGTAAAGTTAACGAGTGAAAAAAGTTAAAATTCTTTCTTTATAATTTAGATAACTTTTCCTTCTATAAATGTGAAATTCCCCTTTTGCAAAATTTCCGACTGCTACAAAACTTAATAGTACATAAGTTTGCCCCAATCTTATACCAGCCTGCTCATTGAAGACAATATTGCCGGTTCTGGATCGTGCAATGCTATGTGAACCACTTCCGGGGGCGACCCAACAAAAACCACTATTGTCAATTTCATTGTCCTTATTAACAAAGGGGATGTTATTGACTTGATAGATTCCATTTTTGGCATTGGAAAGTCCTTCCATTAGAAAGTGAACTAGATAATTCCGAGCCAGTGCTTGAACTTCATGTCGGAAGAGATGAAAATCGAAGCTGCTCAAAATCATCAAACAACTGGCACACTCCAGACAATGATTATACTGAGCAGTATAATATTTTGGGTGAATTTCACGCATAATCGAGCAAAGTGAATCGGCTGGAACTCGACTATTATTTCCAACTTGTTTGCGCATCATTTTTTGCAAGACTGTAAAAGCCTGCATTAAATCATCCTCTTCTAAAACGTTTTCGAGAAATTGAGGCCAAAAACGAGGTTTAACATCGGTTTCCATTTTCGTAATAAAATTGGTCTCGAAAAGTTCAGAAAAGGTGATTTTTTGGCCACCAAAAACTGGTTCAGATGGTAGCATAACATCAGAAATGTAAGGTCCAGTGTCATCAATTTTTATCTCAGTAACATCGAGGGAAGTCTACAAATTAATTTTAAGTACGAATAATAAAAAATAAAATATAAAAATTAATTAAAAAATTAAAAAATTAAAATTATCAAATTAAACTCGTCTTACTTGAGTGATTTCTTCCAATCTGACAATGGGTAGATCATCCCCATTGTTCAATTTGATAAGTTCCATGAATTGGTTATAGTCAGAACCATTATGTGGCAAATTATCCCAGTCAAAAGCGAGAAGTCGTTCAATGGAATCGAGCTTGGAGATGTCAATGGATAGTCTTGGACTACCGAACGTTCTTCGTAATCCATCTGAATACGAACCAAAACCATGATAAGCTGAGCGAACAGAATTAGTCAAGGTCGTTAGTCGTTTTCGAATGTTACGTTCGGTGAAATGACCATTGGCAAAAAATTCATGAAGAATTAGGTCCAAGGCCTTGACATACTTTTCAGCACATTCCAATACCAGTTCCAAATTTTCATCGAAAATGAATTTCCTCATAATAAACGTGTGTTTACAGCCGTGACCAATTTGAGAATTAAATCGAGCAACGGTTATACCAATTTTGGTCCTATTATAGATATTATAACAAAATGATTGTTCTAGCGACCAATTTTGACTAACCTAGTTTGTTGGGAATCATCACATCGTTTAAGATGATCAAAAATTCGATCAATAGCTGAAACATTGGAACGATAATACCACTTATTCGCATTATCCAGCTGCAAAAAGAAATAATTATTCATTTTTTGTTGAGTTTTAGAACTAAAAAAGTTTTTTCCAAAATTCGAGAACAAAACTTTATTCTAGAGATTTTTATTGTGCACAGTTAGGCCGCTGCCTGAAAAAACTTTGGTAGTGATTATCATCAACCAATAAATTGATTGGGATTGGTTCTAGAATGAATGAATAAGTTCTATATCAGAAAGGATGTTAAGGATTCAAAAAACTCAAATTTTCGGTTTTTGCAATTTTTCAAATCACTCAAAAAGTTATCAGCATGTGTAAAATATTTCAAAGGCATGTGAATTATACAGCGGTACCTTCGTTATCGATTGGTTCAAGTTTGACAACTTCAGCCAATTTTGAAATCAATGCACCAAATTTATCATTGGGCATTTTGGTATTCATTTCCCCATTAATCATTAACTGGGAATTACTTTGTGTGGTAAGAAGCTTGGATTGAGCATCTTTTTCATCTAATGATGCATAACCGGATGATTCACTATTCAGTGAAGCATCTAATTCATCCGCAAAATTTAGTGCCAGGCTAAATAAACCATAGGAGTTGGAATTCTGTTCAGCATATTCGCGATGAACTTCATGCTCTGGAAGGAATAATTCCAATAATTTGAATGCGAACCATGCTTATTTATGGATATGCCATTGATAAAAAAGCCTCTTTATCATTATTATTTTATAATTTATATATGGTCATATTTATAGCCTGTGCACCCAGATGATGTCGGAGGTTATCAATCTTTTGATTCTGTTTGGATAATTGAACCAGTTTAAGTGATAAATTGGGATCGATAGGTGGCGCATCAACATTAAGACAAGCAGTAGGGTCATCAGAGAGTAAATTGATTTTACGGTATTCTTCCCACTAAAAAACTTTATAATCCATCATTCAGAAATCAGCATTACTTAAATAAATCACTTTCCATATTCATATAAATAAGGATTTGTGATATCAAATCTGTTTGAAAGCGTAACTATAAAAAATAATAAATTATTACTTACGGCTGATTCCGTGTTTTGGTAGTCTATACATTGATCTGCTAATTTGACCCAGTTACAATAATTTGCAAGATAGTTTAAGACCAGTGATTGTATGGATTCATAAGTGAGGCCTTTATTTGAACTAATTTTGTCAATCAATTGAATATCCAATTGTTTGTCGATAAACTCAATGGGATTAATATAGGTGCCCCCATAGTAATATCGACAAATTAATTTCTCCTTGAGTTGACAGTCAGTAGCGTCAATGGGAACTATCTCTGCCATTTTTAATTTTTAGTCTAAAATTATCAACGTTTTTAGTAGCGTATCATATAGGTGAAATTTTTATCGGCACAGAAAAAAGTAATTTTTATGATTTTATGAGTCATTGTGAGGAGCCAATCAGCAATAGGTTGATGACTAATGTCAGCTTTCATCTGATTTGATAAAATAATTTATTAGATGAGTCAAGATCTGAACGATAAAAAATTATAGAAATAATAATTATTGGCGAATTTTATAAACTTGTAAGTACTTAGTATTACAGACTGTATTTTAAAACTACAACTAGATTTTAAAGAGATGAGTCAGACTCATAAAGTTCAAAACTTGTGAGGTCGCTTTTAATGATAAAAATATATTAGATATATTTTTGGGGTATTTTCCCAGCTTTTGTTAAACAAAAGGTTTTATAAAAGGTTTTTATCATTTGTGATATAAAACAATTTTGACTTATTTTAGAAGCCACAAAGTAGCGAATATTTAAGAAACTTGAAGTTGAAAAAATAGCACAATTTTGTCAAAAGAGTAAGTAAAATTATTTAGGATTGAAGTTTGACTTCTTCTATTTTAACTTTATTAAATTTTATATTTATATGTCAAATTCTTATCAAATTTCTACTAGTGAGTGCGGAGATACAATTTAACCATCGGTTATCTTGTCTTAAAAAGGATCAATTCCTGGTACTTAGAACTGCAGCATGGAACTCTTGGGGTGACTTGCCGACAACTCAATGGAAATTGAAATTTTTGGATAGTTTTGAACGAAATAAGGTAGATAAAAAGTAAAATTTTAAAGTCATCATATTGACTCAGAATTCTTATAGTGAATATGCGTAAAAACTTTGACTATGCGTAAGAATTTTGACAATTTTGACATTATTAGAAGCACAAAAAATTATAAAAGAATTAATTAATTACTGTTTTAATTTTATAGGAACGATACCTTGTCTTGGTGAAAGCAATGGCAAGTAAAAATGGAGATTTTGGGACTCAGCGTGAATTCGCAGGAATGAGTAATAAGTATTTTTAATTTTTTGTATAAAATATATAAACTTTAAAAATCAGAACTAGCCGAAGAACCTTTACTAACTCACTAAAAGACATTCCTCATGGAAAGCTGTGTCCGAGTTACATGGTTTTGTTAACTCGTGAAAAGTTAATTCAATTGGTTGATTATCTTTTTACTAGCATGGAACGAAAGATGGAGCTCAAAATGCGAGATTATCCTGACTTTGGTAATTTTGGTCCTCCATTATCCGAATTCAACAATGAGGACAATCTTCCGTGAGTAACTAAAGATTCTTTTTCATAGTAAAACTTACTAGTCCTGATTACAGTTTCTACTTTTTAATAATTAAAATTACTGAAATTGCCTCTTTTGCAATTAGTTGTGAGTGAAGCCTCCGGACCGGTCAGGGATGATTTCTTTCTTTTGGATTTTCTTATTAATTCAGGAGTGGTAAATTCACCACCTTTAGTTTTAATCCATCCATACTGATCAGCCTTGGACTCATCCACTTGAAAACTTTTGGATTCAGTTTTAGTCTTAGCTAATCTACGCTGCTTTAGATTTTGAATACTTTTGTCAAGTTTTCGTGAGGATGAAGTCGGTGTATCAGTATTTTTGGCGTTAGTTAAAACTGTTTTAGGTTTTATTTTAGAAGATTTTTTCGGAGTAGAAATGTTTTCTTTTGACTCATCATCGGTACCAGTATTAAAATAATGTTCTAATTGAGTAGAAAAATCGTTGGTACTCGATGTACTTGACAAATTTAAATTAGGGCCATGAGATTTGGGCGTTTCGGCACCAGGCAGAGTCATTGGAGACTGAGATTTTGAAAGCTCCAGTATTAAATTATCATCTGTATCAGAATCAAATCCATCTACACTTTCATTCTGATCTGGAAATAAAGTACCAGAAGTTTGCGAGTGTGATAATGAACTTTTGTCAGATTGAGAATTTAAAATTGAAGTTTCAGTTGCATCATTATCACACAAATAACCGAAATTTGTAAATGATTTTTCCAATTTTTTGGTTAATACACTTTTAACATTTGGCGATCTTACTGAGTAACAAATTTCAATTTCTAAAAGCCATTCCCTGATATTATGTTTCATTTTGAACCCATAGTGGCATTCAATAATGTTAAATTTTGATTTATGTAATTCAGTGAGAATGGCATTTTTTAATAATTGAAACTGTCGAAAACGGTCAGTAATTTCATCAGGTTTACGAAGTGGTTTAGCCACAAATTTACGACCGTGTACTCTGCTTGGGGATTGTCCTGCATAACTCATCCCATGACATTTAGTACCAAAGAATTTGCTAAGTACATTATGTAAAAAAGTAAAACTAGGATAATCTTGGTACCATTTTAATGTGTCATTATCAGATGAGATCCATTTGATAAAGGATAAAATGAAATTTTTATTAAGATAATCCATATAACCGTTACAGCTTGCCATTACTGATTGTTGAAAAGTTTGTTCGCTCAATTTTGCAGCTGTGAACTTGCCAGGTCCATCTCGGTGATCCCGACACAAAAAAGAACCATAAGCTATTATATAGCTTAGAAGTGCTCTTTCTTGTGCATATAGATGTCCGAGAATTACGTTACTTGGCAGTTCAGAACTGTTAAATTCCGGACTTTTCATTGTTAGAATGTATTCAAGACTGTAAATGTCACATTCCATATTAGAATCGTCGATTTTTTGAGACAAATAACCGACTGCTTTATGAAATTTACTTGGACGAGCGGCATATGGCTGCAATTCATGTTTGATTTTCTCCAATAACCTCATTATTTTCAGTCTAAAAAGAACAATGATAAGTACTTTTGGAACAATCAAATCAATAATAAAATTTGAACATAATCGAAGCAATGATTATGAAGACTTTGTGAGACAGTATTATAATTGTCCGAAAACCAGTTTGGAAATTGAAGCACTTGCACAGAGTTTTACAATTCTGATGGACAGAGGTAAAGTATAATTTACCACGGAAAAAACACATGGAAAAGATACTAATTTTTAGTAATAATTAAATCAACAACATATTCATTAAGGCCGACAGAATTACTTTCATGAATTATTCAAACGAAGTCGGCTCCCAATTGAAAAGACGGAATTTCGAGACAAATTTTGTACCTCACGTGGTAAAATGAATCAGCCAGTGATTTTGGATTTCCATTATGGATTTCTAAAGAATCAAAATGGAGGATATGCTTTCATGGGAGCATTATCATATCTATTGAAAGGTAATTCAGTCTTTTTATTCTAGCTCAGAAAAATTTTCTAAATATCACATTTATATATTTAAATTTTTACTAAAAAATACTTTTTAGAAAATACTTTGCCCAACATTGAATCAAATGTGTTTGGTATTACCTATTGCCATCCAAATTTCAAGGTAAGATAATCATTTTGTGAGAACCAATTTTATAAAAAATAAATCATTTAAATTTAGTGATTTTCAATTCATTTTCAAAAAATTAAACATTTTATAGCAACTTACTGTTGTGACTGGATTTGGTAAAAATTCAACCCCAGGTCACCAAGGGGAATCAACAGTGTTGATGCATGCAATGATGCGGGCGTTTTTTGGAAAGATTCTCAAGCCAGCCGGTGAATATGCAATAAATGTGACCGAAGTAACAAATGTCGGCCGTATTTTTATTGCTGTTTCCGAGCAAGTTCAACTTGATGTAAGTTTAATGGTTTTTAATTTATATATCGGTCACATTTTAAAATATTTTATAGGCACTGGAGCCTGGCTCAAGAATTTCCGTGTTAAAAAATAACACTTCAATGTTTTTGAAGTATTGCCCCGAGGATCTGATTAGGTTGTACTTTGTACCTCATTACCACGAGTCATTCCAGCGCGAAACTAAAGGTACTTGAAACTATGAATCATAGATAATGGTTAACACGACTCAACCCACGCAAAAATATATGTAAAAAACATAAATATAGAGTCATTGCTTATGACTCATAATTATGAGTCATAATTATTGTATTATTTATTCTAAAATTCTAGGCTGTATGCAAGCTATTCAAAAACGATTCGTAGAAACTGGTGAAATCAATTTCAACTGTGATGACAAGCATTGTGGAGCTGAAATTCAAGTTGGAAAGGTCATTTTTCACTTTGTAAGATTGAAATTACAGATCCACGAAAATTTGAGAATGCAATTTGACATGTCAGAATTTGGTTTCAACGAAAAAATCATGGCAACCTTTAAGGAATATGATGTTAATTATCCGCATCTTTTTAAATTATGAAGCACGCGGCAGGTACTTTTTCAAAAACTTTTCCGTGTAATTTCTTATATCAAAAAAGAAAGAAAAAAGCTTCTTTTCATACTTTAACATTATCCAAAGCGAATGTTTACTCAGCGATCAAATGGCCGAATTCTTTTCGAGAAGTCAATTATTATGAAATTCGATTTTGGAAATCATCCAGATGTGTTATGACTTTATTTTTTCTGAAAAATGGAAACTCTGCCCTGAAGGACTCCTTAAGTTTTTCTCCAATAAAATTTTCAGATAATCTCTTGTCCATAATAATAGTGACTTGAAGGCGTTTAGTTGAAGTGAACTCTTCAATATAACCATGAGCAAAAACTTGGATGTTATTTGTCGATTTAACGGCATGTAGTACTTTCAACCAGGTTTCTTTATGTGGAGAATTTATATTTTGAAGAACGTTGAGACAGATTGATTTCAATGTCCCAGGCAATAAGCTACTGGCTTTGGTGTATAATACTCCACAGATGTCATTATTAACAAGGTCAGTTAGTATCAGTTGATGGCCATAATCGGGTACACTGTCAGGTTTTATAAAATGAATAATTGCATAAAAAATGCAAGTTTCAAACATGACATTATCTTCGACTTCTAAAGGTGATACTGAAGACAGTTTCCAACGGACCTCGTTAATTTTAGTTAAGATCATTCTAAAATAGGGTTAGGATTTCAGGAGTTTCTGGTGATGCAGTATCTTAATTTGTGAATTTCATTATGTTATTTTTAAAATTTTGGTAAGGATTACTAGTTATATTTACGCGATCGCTTACGACTGGTTCTGATGCGAAGTTTTATATCACAAATTTCATTAGTGTTTTCATAGACTAATGTCGAAATGGGAATATTCTCACACGTTCGGTGTTTTAGGTAGTCACATCTATGAGTCATAAAAAGCATAACTGCGTTATAAAACGTGTCATTATAGAGTTCATGGAACTTGGCACTCAGATTGAACATAAATAAGGGACCGGGAATAGGTTGATAAATATCATTTCTTGGAACTCCTGGTGAGAAATGAATTTTATCAGATAAAGAAAAGACTCCTAAGCGGTCACAGGCTAGCCATTTAATAATAAAAGGCATTGGAAGTTTCAATAATAGATTATCCTTAAATTTGAGATTTCGGTTTCGTACTTCATATAATGTCAAAATCTTGATATAAATTGTCGGCATAAATTTAATAAGAATAAATTTACTTGATAGATTTTTATTTCTGAGTTCTGAATTAGTCAAAAATTAAAAATTATTATAGAATTAGATTTAAACGATGTCACAATTTTTTGGAAAAGATCGAGTAGTTTTTTGTAATTATTGTAATATTTTTGAGAAAATATATTTAGACAAAACTAAAAATTCATTAGAGGAATGAATTCAAGTGCAGTTGAATTCAATATTGTTTGTACTGAATCATTAACTTGAGATATATGGATATCATCGTTTAACTTGTGAAACATATAGTTAAGTGAAAACGATTCAAAATTCTTCCAATGAGTTTTAGTTTTTCTAGAGGCATAAGTTACAAAGTTATTCAATTCCCTGCAATTTTTACATTGCTGGGCAGATTTCCCTTGTTTGTGAGGACATTTCATTTTGAAATGAACTTTACAAAATGTTTTGAAAAATTTTGTACCAAAATGTGCTAATAAATCATTAGATAATCGATTAAATCCAATGAAAAAATTTCCTGGGAATGCTTTATAATTGCATTTTTTGAGTTTAATGGAACCCAATTTAGTTGAAATCAATACGGCCCTGTGATAACCATTTAAAAATTGAAAAGGGAATTCTAAGTTTTTGAAATTCAAACATAATCGTTCTAACAGAGTTTGAGTTACCAACTCAGGTGAATTTCTGTTTAGAAGGAGACTGTTTGCAAAACAGGCAATGGCACGGTCTTGTATATTTATTGGCGATTGAACACCAGCCATACATAACAGTTCCATATAACTGTATCTTAATTCAAAACCTGTGTAATGATCAATGCCGTAAATGTCCATTATAGGTTTGACCATTTCACGACATAACCGATTTCCCTGTTCTATAGAAAGACGGGGCCATACTTCAATACTAAACTGAAGCTGTCCATAGTATAGACTTTGAAATAAATTGATAAGATTTATTCGATTTTTACTAAACATTACTGCATTGATAAGACCTCTATGTTTTGTGAATCGTTGAAATATAAGATAATTTAATTGCGGCTCTATACTGAGAGTGTCGGTAAAACGGAGTCCAAGTAATTTAAAAATATGTGCTATTTTTAATTTTTCACCTTGAAATTGCAATTCAGGGATATCATTATCAGTCTTACCAATAAGCATAAAATTGGATTTGGCAATGTTAGTTTTGATGCCAAGAGTAGTGAGAAAAGTCGAGATTTTGTCGATGGATAACTTGGCTTGTTCAATTGCTTGCTCCAGCGTGGGTTTGCAAATTAAAACTGATAAATCATCAGCATAAACGACCGCTAAAGTATCTTTATTATCTGGAAATAGGCCGTCAAGTTCAGAGATAAGCAAACTGAACAGGGTCGGACTCTCAGGCATACCTTGTGGCACACCTGGTGCATCAGATTTCATGGTAATTACCTTCGATAGCTCACCCCTGTCCAGAACAACCACTGATCTCTGATTGAGCAGCGAACACAAATAATTTTTAACGGTGCCTTCAGCAATTTTAGAAATGATTCGACGTAATAAATAATTATTTACCACGCCAAATGCATTAGTTGAATCCACGAAAAGACAGATCTTGGGATGCTTTTTTGGCCATTTGGCCAGTCTCAAAAATACAGTTGCCAAAGCGGTTGCACAAGATCTGCCTTTTCGAAATGCATGTTGTGCCTCGGGCAAAACTCGGTAACTTTCTAAAAACTCATTGGCCACTGCACTTACATTTTTGCCGCCCATACTGCCCAATGGGTGCTGGACAGACAGGAATCTTCTTGCCTGTATTAATGCAAGGTCTTGATAATGAAGTTTAGGAATCTGAGTGAGCCTAGTGTTAAGTACATAATCAGGCACTAATCCTGATCGAACATTACATTCATGCAGCCAGCATATGAGTTCAGAAAATTCAGCTGGAAACGATCGTAATAAATTCATTGTTACTAAGGAATCTTTTCCTTTTGTGAAAGGTTTACAAGATTGTAAACATTTTTTCAAAGAATTTACTTTACTCGTTCCCCGCCATGAAAATGAAAAGTCATCAATTTTTAACTTTACAGGTTGGTCAGTCCACATATCAAACTCTGAGTCTACTTGTATATTGTTTGAATCGTCCTGTAAAGTTAGGTAATAATGCATTAATTCATCTGGTGTGAAATTTCCGCATTTACCAACGGCTAATTTAGCTTTAGGATTGAAACGTCTACTGATTGCATAAATATCATTCGGGTCAAGTTCAGATCCTGACGAATTTTGATTAAAAACCTCCTTATAATCCCTTTTAGAAGACATTCGTAATAATTTTGTTAAAGATAAATAACGACTCAGTTCACGATCTGAAATTTTAGACTGGTTAGCTTTATTCTGAATATTAATTAGTTCAGAATTTAGAACTTGCGAATAAGGACTCGGGTTTTTGGTTAAATTACATGTTTTTATTTTAACAGTTTTGGTAGATGAAGTCATTGCAATAATGTTTTCAAGCATATCAATAAAATATACAGTGAAGGGATTAGTTTGAGTATACGTAATTCCTTTTTCAACATCAGCAATAACGGCTAGGTAAAGGCGTTTTAATTCAGAATAATTTTTTAGATATATATCTTGAGCATATTTGAATAAAACACCTTGACTAGGAGGCACCGAGACTGTTTTATAAATAAAACTAGACTTGATTAAAGTCTTTGTTTGAGATTGTAGGCACATGACCACGTGTCCATCATTAAGTACAGTGTGTCCTGAAAAAACGGATAAGTTACCAGGAAAATTCTTGACCATAAATGAATCAATTTTAGAAGAAGTCAGATTGCCAGTCGATTTTTTACTATTTTTTGTTCTTTTGTGCGTAAAATTAGTGTTACATTTGACTAAGTTACTATATTGGGAAAAAATTGATTTTAGGTGCTGCGCAAATTCGACATTGTCGGTGTTTTTACGTGGGTTTTCCCAATCAATATTAAAATCTCCAACTAGTATTGAAGGTATTCGTATTTGTAACGATCTGATTATTTTTAAGAAAAGCCGGGTATAATACTGATTATGAGCTACTCTTAGTTTTGAATCAGGGGAATTTTTATGATAAATGCCAAGTGCAATATTATGATTGTAGGCATTATAATGTGTTCTATAAACTGTTGTAACATTGAACTGAAAAATTTCATTTTCAGAATCTTTCACTGAACAAAAAATGCTGGTAGCAGGGGATTCAATATCTTTTTGTTGTACTTGGATTCCGGAGTTGGAATTAACCAGTATACAAGATAAGATACGATATCGTTTTTCATACCCAATTGTGACCAATATAGGTTTATGATGATATACTGTCCATTCATTTCCAAATAAAGTTTTATGAAGCAAAATATCCGGTTCAATGCAGAGTTCATTCAGACATATAATATCTTTGGCGTAAAAATTATTATTAATTAAAACTGGTAGTTGTTGTAAAGGCCTGTTTAAATTAGTATAACAAATGTGAAGTTTACGAGAAACCGGAGCATCGACTAATTTACTTTTAAGCTTATTTTGATAATTATTTCTTTTTAAATTTATTTTGCTGATTTTCATTTCTAGTTTTCGTAAGAGTGAGGGTGTCAAATGAGCATCAATGAGTGGATCATTTAAAGAGGGCACTTTTTGATAAGTTAAATAATTATCATATCGCTTATCTGGTCTAGAACGAATAGCTCTGGTTTCCAATATATTTCGAGATTCGGGTAATAAGTAATCATTAGTATTAATAGGGGGAAGAAAATTACGTAGTTTGGAACAATAATTACAATTACAATCATCTGAGTAGCGTGGAAAGTTTGTATTATTTTGATTACTAGTACATTTGACGTCATTCTGTAAATTAGTATCAATACGATTGGCAACTCTGTTTTCAAGATTTTCTTGAACTACTTCATCATGATCATACCTTTCATTAACATCAAGAATAACAAGTTCATTGTTCTGATTGAGCGGAATCATCTGAGTTGGCATCGTTATCGGATGATTCGTCGTCAGATTCATCAGACTTGTCTTTTGAACTTGAATTTTTTCGCAATTTTTTAGGTTTGACTGCTGAGACGAAGGTTTTGTGGCGCTAGAAACAGAGTTAGAAAATGTATTGGGTACATGCTGGTTTAAATTTTGAGGATTTGGATTCGGAAAATCCGAAATATTTGAAAAAACCGAGTTTGAAAAATCTGTTTGTTTAAATGGTAAAGACATTGAAAAACATTCATGGAACTTATATTTGTCAGACGGATCAATTTGATGAAAAATTATCTTTAAAAACTTTTTCCTACTCGTTATACTCACATAAGGAATATTGACACCATTCCTTTCAAGAATTGAAAATATTAATTCCAATAATGGTATCGTAATCATTGGGGTTTGAAAATTTATTGCAGGACTGCTTAGATAACTGATAAGGAAGTCAAGCCCGAAGTCGAATAAATGAATTTGCTCCAGGATAAATCGCGCCTCATTTTTATATATCCTACCATAGGGTAGCAAAAAATTATAATTTGAAATATTCTCAAGAATGCATATTAAATCATCCAAAAATAATAAAATTGTGATTTCAAATTTATTTTTCAGATATGGCGTTAATTGTAATTCTTGAGAATATTTTCGTTTAAACGCATTTTTCCGTTCGGAAAAATTGGCTTTCATATACAATCCTAATGGTTTAGAATGAGGTAGATTAAGGGCACCCAAATCATTTCTAGACATGACTTGAGGCTCGTCTTCCGAATCTGTTGAGTCTAATAGATTTTCAGGGTTTAAAAATTCGTCATAGTCAGATCTTACCTTGTATTTTTCGCGGAAATCAGCATCTTTACCCAAAACATTATCAGCAGTGACAGGCGCTAAAGCGGGTATATTTTTTCGATAAGGCTGAATGGACAACGCTGAAGAAAGGGCAGGACCACGATGAACGGATGGAACTTCAAACTGTCTATCAGGATCAGCACAGGCCACTGTTTTAATTTTGACAGTGTAACCACGACCAATTTTTGAAAGTAGTTTTTTGAGTTCAACCTTTTCAGCTTGATTTTGCTCAATGGCTTGATTAAGTTTGCCATTTGCAATAGCCCTTTTAACAAGTTCAGGATTGTCAGCAACAGCCTCAGGACAGGATTTAATGATGGAAGTGGTCAAAATTCGATTTTCTTGTCCCAAGTTGTCAATGAGTTTGCCTTGGACGTAAAGTGTGCTTGTATTACGGTTAATGTGAGATCGTAATTCACTGGTGGTGCCGGCAGTTCGCTTATCAACAATGCTTTCAACAGTAGCAATGTCTATTCCACCATTTAAATAACGATTTCGCAAAGTACTCATAACACTTTCATTTACTTGAAAATACGTCCAATTTGCAAATTGCATTTTGTACTTGAAACGAAGATTTCGTTGCATTTTGAAAGCGGTTTCAGCATCATTATAAACCAGATTTTGACCCATTGTAGCTGTAAACACACTGCTTGGAGGTAAGTCCGCATACCGAACTCGCCTCTCACCCAAAAGAGGGAAACCCAACGCGGTAAAGGCTATACCACGTGCTTGCATGAAACGATTTTTAACTACTGGACTAGCAGCAAAGCATTCATTGTCAACATAGAAATTTGTGAATGCTGTTGAGGGATGATACATTGAATCCACCCCGTCTAGAAACTTTGTCGGAAAATCAGCAATTGGGCTCATAAAAGTTGTGGTCGAGCAACTACTTTTATGGGTTTTTTGAAGCTCAGATACATTTTTTTGAAGATCAGAGTCTGATTGGTTTAAAAGGTTCAAAACATGCATCGGGAGGTCAATACTCTTGGTGAACATTTTAGCAATCAATGTACAAAAGAAATTTCTATCAGGCATTAACATTAGACCGATACTTTTCTTTGCATCTTTATATATGATAGACTTAATGAACCAATCTTGGTGACACAAGCAGTGATGTACCGACGCATGTTTTAAAAATCTTTCACCATATTTCATAAATTTGAAAACGGTAATTGGTGTTGCAAATGTAAAAGAGTCGACCATAATTTCAGTACTGACTCCAACCGTATGATCCGACTGATTCAACTCAACAATTTCAGACTGGGTGACTCCAATTCGTAGTAAAAATTCATAGAAATGAGATAAGGGTAATGGACGGGTGGGGACACAAAGAAAATTATCCAGAAAATCAGCTGGAACTAATTCATTAGATCCAGGTTTAGTTGGATCTTCTACTCTACACCAAAGTCCTTTTTCAAAGAAGTTGGTACAGTCAGTGCTGAAGGTTAAGGATAAAGCTCTGGGGACCATTTTGAGACCATTACCACGCGTAGGTTTAACCCAATCTGGGAGATAAGCAAAATTCTCCGAACTACCATCCACCCATGATTGTTTCTTTTTAGCAGTTTGTATCTTAATAAATAATTGAATTTTGCATTCTTAGAAAGTAATTGACGATAAGAGTTAAACAGAATTAGCTTAGCATACATTTTGATTGCTTTTAATTTTTAATTTTTTAATTTTTTACGCGACTGTTATTTTAATTATGTTAATTAAGAAAACATAAGTATAGTGTGTATATACATATATTATAAAATGTATGAAACTTAAAATTAATTTTTGACCTAATGACTTATTTCACATTTAAATTAATCTGATACCTCTTTTGGCGTTTTAGATTTAACTTTATTTGCCTTCTCAGTTGAGTCAACTTCCATTTCAGCAGAAGGTGGCGTGACATTACCACTAGATGCCGCTATTGGGTCAGATACGCTGGGAATATCATCTGGTGCAATGCGAATTGGTTTAATAACCGGGGTTGGCAATTTAGTTACAGGGGCTGGTGTATTTTCTGGAGTAGGGGTAGGTGTGGGGAAAGGAATATTAG
>SCLD01018417.1:0-18444 GCA_004367895.1 Oikopleura longicauda
TCCAATTAAAATCGGAGTTTATTAGTTTCGATCTTTTTCTCTTGACACAAAACGAGTCTCATTTCAATTCTTCTCGATCCCGCCTTTGACATAAATAGGTTCGCTTTTTAGTTCGCTTTTTGAGAGGATGGGGTGAGGACGTTTTTTGAAATTGGTTTTATTTCTTTGATTTGTTTATTTTTTCTTAGCTACAAGAGTCACTGAAACAGTTCCAGAACCTGATGAATACATTATAGTTACTCCAGATCATATCTGTACTTCTTCTTTTGTACTATTACATATATTACAGTTAAATAAAGTCGAAATACAAACCGTGGTTTTACTGCAAAATCCCTGGGTACTAAATGTTGAAATCAAGACAGAATGGTAAGCGTTTCAAACCTCATCGTCCAGGGCGGACTCACCTGATAGAGTGGTTGATGTGGTAGTAGGTCCCTCCCTTCTGGAGTTTGTGGTTTTTATACAGAGTGGCGGACAGCTGGATTGTTGGTGCTGGATTGCTCAGGAATAGTAAATGGAATATTTGGAGCTACAAACGATCTCAGGAATTTAACTTGAAAAGAACAAGGAATTAACCAGATCAAGACCAAGAATGCATACTTTCCCTCACACCTAGAATACACTGGGTATAATCGCACAGCTTCCCTATACGAGAATCCAGGAAATCGTTCATTTAATTGGTGTTTTCGCTTCTTTCACTCGTTTCGTGGCAATTACGCAGCATTTGAAATTAACCACTTGTCGCCCCGTTGGCCCAATTCCAAACATGACACAGCAATTTCAAAATTGGCTGTTGTGGTTTTACTTTTTCAATCTTTAAACGATTCATTACGTCAGAGAACCACTGTTCATTTAATTTTGCTTATACGGTATTCTATGTTTTATTTTATTTCAGAGTATAATGAAATTACCTCGTCGTAGATGGCAGAACTTAATTCTTAAACCTCGAGTACACTGTATTAATTGTTTTATTATGCCTAGAACATTATCTTATATAGGACAAAAAATTATGAATTGGCTTAGTATTTCAGCTGGGCAGTTAATGAGGCATGATTACTTTCAGATAAATAGAAACAATTTATCTTGCCATCTGTCAGTTTCTGATCTTCCAGTTACATTGGATGATATATATTCCCTGACTATTAATTTTAATGTACGAACTAACATCTTAGATATCAAATTTGAAAAATTCTGTTAAAAGTTTAAAAAAGTTTAAAAAGTTTTAAGTTAAGTTAAGTTCTTTTGTATTTAGATTGTTCATTTTTCGGTACGTATGACAGGACGTGGTGGTAAAAGCAACCGGGGCGGCAAGCGTAAAGCTAAAACAGCTGCTAAACCAAGTGGCAACGAGCTGACGGGAGTAAGTAGACTCGTGAAAAGACTGTCGTTTTCATTCAACATTGGTTTTACAAATATTTTATAGATCAAACATAGTTTGCGAATGAAATATCTTATTGCTACACATCATGCATCCAACTATGCCAAGATTCAAAGTTTTGAACCACCGTCAAAACGTTCGTACTATGCTTGGGACAAGATTATGGAATTTCACTTATCCACACCGGATCTTTTGGAACTTAAATTCACCGACCAAGATAATTCATTTTTTGAAAATTGCCATGAGGATACTAAGAAATTATTAGCCTCTTTTCAACAGTCAATCACTCCACAGGGCACTACTTACGTTTTTACCGAGGATTTTGTCCGAGTTGAAATAAAAGAACGTGAGTGGTTCACTTTGGCAGATGAAATGATTCGTTTAGGAATCGCCCCCGAACGTGTTATAGCATTGAACGATGAACCATTCGAGGAAACCGAAAAAGGTTTTGCTTGGAAGGACAAAGTTCATGTCATTACTTTTGATAACGTAAAAGACACATTGCGTTTTATTTGGTTTAACCGAATGGTTTTAAAACCAGGCTCTGCCCATTATAATATGAGTCATGCCGAAACTTTTGAAGCAGCTGGAATCATTTCCGATAGCAAAACCAATACGGTTGAATATTGTCCCCCTAGTAAAAATGTGCTTATCAGACTTTGGACCATGGTCCGGTATGGTTTTAACTGTCCAGCTCATCTTCGTTGCTTGTTAAAACCTCGCGATTTGAACAAGGCCAATACTCAAGTCCAACAATTACGAGCAGCTCATGTTAAAGCTTTCGATCTTACTAAAGGTGGAAGTGTTTATGGAATTTTGCCACCACTGACATCAAGTTTTTCAGCGGATGACATGGCCGATAATGCAGGCATGGCGTTCAATAGGTTCAGTAGTTTAAATAAAGAATTTGAAGCTTCTGACACTCAGAAAGCCCGTTTTAAACAGTCATATCATTCAAAATTACTAAATAATTTCGGACTTAGTTGGTCTGGCAATAATAATCGCAAAGCCGATTTGCCTACAGTAGCCTCAGCCTTTTTATCTGATTTGGGTCAACCTTATTCTATGGATCATGATAGCTCCATTTCATATTGTCGGTCTTTACGTTTTAAAAACCAATTTTGCTATTCCAAAAATCCGGAGGGGCAATTAAAACTGTCTCGTGAACTTTTCCTTTTCTACTCCAACTTGTATGGTGCGACGACCAAAATCGATGAGAAATCTGAAATTCGGATTCGTGAAAAACTCACTTCGACTTTGGTTCCCTCTATCAAAGCATCTATTCTGCCATTGGTCGATCAGAAAATCCTGGACCAATTGGAATGCAATCTCAAAGCTAAAGTCGAACCTTTGGTTGATGCTCGTTGCAACGACAATATCAAATCCGAACTGGAAAGCATTGTCAACAAGTCCCTCCCGTTACTGGTTCAAAAAGAAATTAAACTCCAACTTAAGGATTTCAACCCCATTGAAAACTTGGACGATCAACTAGCTCAAAATCAACAATCTGCAGTGGACGCTGCTGTAGTGGCTGCCAAATCAGCTGTTGGAGATATTAGTACTTCGGTCGACACATTATCTGGTCTGGTACAAACAAATCGTAACGAAATCAAGTTCAACCAGTTATCCATCAATTTAAATAGCGAAAAAGCATGCATGAATACCAGTTTAGCTATTGCTATGAATACTAAACTTCAAGATGCCATCCCTGAACTTCGTTCAATGGCTGTTCCGTTTAATGTTCTACAAGATAAAGTTCCGGACCTCGTGGCTCAAGTGGATAAACGTGCTCTGATTCGTCAAAGGCTCAATGGTGGCGCTTCTTTCGCTCCTGACGTTCAAACCACTCCTGCAGCTAATACAAGTGGAACATCTATGGATACCACCGATATTGGAATTACCGACTGCCCAGTTCTTAAATTCAAGGCTCAGGATGAATCATATGAAGACATGGAATTTGTTGATGCTAATACTATGCCCCTTGCTGGTGACATTGAAGTAGCTGAAAGTTCAATCATTGGAGCTGACTACAATCAGTTGGTTAATAATGAAGTCAACGACTATTCTTATGCCTCTGCTGTGAGTAACAGGAATGACAGTGGCGAGTTATCGAATGGGTTAATTGAGTCTGACCGCCTTTCTAGTGAACAATCAGTTTTTAGCCGTGACGATATTGCAGCACCTAATTTAGCTTTTAACAAGCCTCGCGGACATTTTATCAATCTTAACCATACTGAAAAACGAAATGCTTACAATAGAAAATACTCCTATGAGTTAAAATTGAGTCCAATTCTTTTTAACCGATTACATTATATTATTTTAATACACAATATTGAATTTACTCAAATATTGCGTCAATTGGTTAATAGCGAGCCTAAATATGTTTTATTAAAAGGGCTTAAAGTAGAGGCTGCACTTATTCTCGCGGAAATTTCAGTTTTTGATTGGTCACCAGATAAGGTTCGGTCTGTGGTTTACAATAACGATCGTATAGAGCTTCCCAAAATCACAATTAATATGATGCACTATATTTTGGACATTTTTGATTCATGTGATATTAATATTCCTTACATAAGAGCGGCAGAATTTAAACCTTTTTTACAATTATTATTCAAAATGACTTTAGCAAATTTCAATAATCATATCAAACCTAAACGTGATCAGGTTAAATTCGTTAAATCAGTCTGTCAATGTGAACCCGACCCTGTGGTCGAAAATACTATTTTATATCAAGAAGCTAAAAAACGTTTGCTTAACAATATGTTACCTAATGATGAAAATTATTTTTTCAACAGAGCGGAGACTATTTTGGAATCCAGTTCTAATTCCTCCGCGATTTCAGATTGTAAACCTTTGTCTCAGAATTCGATTTTGAGCGTTTCACCAGCCGAATCCCCTTTTAATAGTTCATCGGATCTTTCTAACTTAGAAATACCCAGAGTCGATAACTTGCCAGCTGATAGTAACAATCAATCCCCTAAACTCAATTTTAGCTCATCACATCTTCACTCGCCAACCTTAGAAAAGAACGAAAACGAGATCCGGAAGACGGTCACGGGGACGATAAATACGCCCGTACTGAACCATCTCTCTCCAAAGCTGTCCTTGACGAGCAACAAGGATCCTCTGGAAGTTCAAGTTTATAAACCCACCGATAGGTATGATCTAGATTATCTTATTGAAAGGGAATTAGCTGACGGTACTGATGAAACGCTTAAAGGTATACCACCAGAAGCATTTTTATTACCACCTAACGAAAAACCTCTCTACACTACCGATACCAGTTTTACCAGTTATTTAAAATCAAAAAAGATTCCATCGATTCATGACCCCTTTATTTCGAGTTTCCTTCCTGACAAATTAAAAGATAAAGCAAAATCGAATTTAAACCGGGATCTCACAGTAGTTCGTAAAGCGATAAAAAGTGGTAAAGTAGGCAATAATAAAACTCGGGCGGTTAAACCGAGTCTTGAAATCGGATACGCTAACTTGCATAGGCCATTACAACAGATTCCTTTTATGATGTCTCAAGCTCGCTTTGGAACCATTGATATTTTTGTGTTAAACGAATTAATGATTGACCCAATCTACTTTGAAAATTCTACTTTAATACCAACTGGTTATGAAGTGTTTTATCATAAACCAGTGTCATTAAAATCTAACAAAAAATCAATTCGTAGAATATACTCGGCCATCCTAGTCAAAAAGTGTAAAGGTTTTATAGTCAAGCAAATGCCAGCACCAGCCCCTTTCACTTCTATTTTTTGTAAAATTAAACAGTTAGACGGCACAGTTAAAAAACTTAATGTTCTATCCGGATATAGAACTCATTTTGACGCACACAACAATAACATAGGTTTAAAAATTTATGGTGCCAAAGATAGCCCAGAAATCAAACGTCAAAAGCATAATTCCTTTTATCAACACAATTTTATCAATCTGGTTCGTAAATACCAAAGTAAATGCGCCGGGGTAGTCGCATGCGACTTCAATATGAACATTTTTAAACCCCGACCTCAAGATAGCAAACCCTTGGCAGCTCAACTAAGAGAATTATTTACTGTTTTCGATCAACATGTGTCTCAACCTACAAACCACACACATAGTCGTCAAAATGGTAAAAAATTCCTTACCCATTCTACTATCGACTTTTTCTTTACAAAGAATTTACAGGGCCGTTTTTTTCATGATTCCGGTGAACTGATAGAGAGTGATGGACATGATGTTTTGCGATTTAAAACCAGTTTAACCCTAGAACCGGAACCTTCATTTTTTACGGTAGAAACCGTCAGTCGCCCTGACCGCGAAGTCATGTACCGTTCAGCTAAAAAACTTCTTGATATTCACCGATCTGATTTAGATGCTGCTTATATTCGTACACTTGATTCAGCTTCAGCAGAAACTGATTTATTGGATAAACCTCGAACGAACGAATATACAGATTTATTTATAAAAATATTGGAAAAAGCCGTCTCTGACTGTACGGAAAAGCGTTTTGTGAAAATTCCGTTAGGACCTAAATTATCTGTTGAATCAGAATACACTAAATTACTTAGAAAAGAGTTGCATACTTTGAAAGTAAAATTGTTAAAATCAAAACCTTCAGATCGTGAATTATCATATTACAGTGTTATTCGTAAACTGTTGCGTATGAGCAATCGGTTGGACCATCAACAGAATTTATCTCATTGCCCGATTAACTCTCAGATGTCAAAAAACGAGGTATTTGAATTAACGCGTAAACTTAACCCGAAAGATAAAATATCAATCGGTAAATGCGGTGACCATAGTCCTGATGACTTGTTGAATTATTTTATTGAATTACAGACAAAAGATACCCTTAGCATTGACCCAGATTACAACGAGTGGAAAGAAGCACCTGTTAAGCTTAATCTCAGTTTTTTTCAAGCTGGTTGGTTTGGGGATAATGTAGCTACTTCCTTAAGAAGTTGTCTAAAAGAATGTAAACCCCATCAAATGGGTAAAAATTCTCGTCTTACGGCCACTATATTAGGATATTTCCCCATAGAATATAGCAAGTATATAGTTATGATGCATGAATGCAACTTGAAATCTGGTATGGCTCCCGAGATTGTTCGAGAGACTCGCCTTAGTCAACTTCCTAAGCTCAGTCACGTTGATCTTAGTGCACTGGGAGCGCGTCGCTTTCTTAGTTTAGCCCACGTTTTAGCATCTATGGAAGGGAAATGTGTCGCGAAAGTATTATCTAATTTTTTGGAACAATATGATATAATACCTGATTCGCAGCACGGGTTCCGACCAAATAAGAGTTGTGCAACATTATTAGCCACTTTATTTTCGTATTTGAATGATTTAGACCCAGATGATAACGTTTTTATGATTTTGATTGACGGGCGTAACGCCTTCGGGAGTTTGAGCCCTATACACATGGAGAAGGCGTTAGGTAAATTAATGGAGGGTCCCATTTTGGATTATTTCCGTAGTGTTTTCTTAGAAAAAACTGTCCATGTAGTGGACAAAGGGAAAAAATCGAGGACCCATACTTTTTCAAAAGCCATTCATGGCGTGCCTCAAGGCTATAACTCAAGCCCCCACTTCTTTACAATAGCCTCTTTAATCATAGCCGACTTATTCCAAGATGATCCCCACGTTAAAATACTGTGTTTCGCCGACGACGTTTCATTGGTTATTAACCATCCAGATTTTAAAACTGCTGAAAAATTGGCACGAGAGGCCCTTTTGTTAGTGGAGAAGAATCTCCGAGATATTGGTGTAGCTGTTAATATGTCAAAAACCGAATTAATGGTCTTATATAGAGATGAGCTTAGTTTCAATGGTAAATTCAAGGTTGATGGGGATAGAGTAATTCCAGAAAAGTTGGAAGTGAAACTGTTGGGGTTGCGATTCAACTCACATTTAGAACTTCAAAAACAGTTTGACTTTGTTATTTATGATCGATTTCATCGCCATCGCGGACTTTTAAATTGCGTACTACTTAGTAATGCCAGAATAAATTTATTAGGCTTTGTAAATTCTACTTACTATGGTAATATGCAATATGCAATGGAAACTATGCCTAATTTCACTGTTAGTCTTAGTAATCGTTTCGCATTTCCGATTGGTCTTGCAATCTGTGATATTTACGGACTTAGAAGTTATAATGAAAACAACCTTCGTCAATCTTATAGGCAATTATTTTCCATGTCCGGCCTTTTATCTCCGATAAATACACAAAACAAATTAATTTGTTGTTTTACAAATCGTAACCTTTTAGCCATTAACAGTGATAATGAATTAAAAATAGCAACTGAAAGATTATTGCGAGTTCGCACCAAAACAGGAGCACTGTTAAAATTTCATCTTATGGACCTCTATTCCTATCAACGACTCATGGCAGTTAATTTAATTTCTTTAGAAGTTTATCGTCCGAGGACGTTGAACAAATTTTATCCACATAATATTGCAGCGCCGTTCAGTGGACTACCTAGCATGATAAAGATGGAATTATGCACACCGGATTTTAATAGGGTAGTAAAAGTGTATTTCAAATATAAATGTCAGCATCGCCATGGAAAAAACCCTAACCAGTGCGTACAATGCATTGAAATTGCTCAATTAAAGCGACGTACTTGTCAAGTTATTAATGATTGTCTATTAAAGCGACTTGATAGTGATTTCAGTATTTTGCATTTTATGATGTTGGAAGCGAATGAGGAGTGGCATGACAGTTTTTTATCCTACAAAAAGGTTCTATCAGATAGGATGTTTCTTATTATAAAGGAAGTTATTCAAGGGTCCATAAAATTAAAAGTAAATACCCAATTCCGTTAATCGAGATTATTACGCCTATTTTGAATGTAAACAATAAAATTACAATTTGTCTCAACACTCAACCCCATTCCGAATCTTTTTCTACAGTCGCGACATTTTATAACATATTTAACCACTTATATTCAGTGAAAACGCGCAGATTGTTTGCTTGTCTTGAACTTTATTTTACAGATCGAAATACCAGTAAGTCCTTAAACCATTTTATGTTTTAACAACCCAAGCAATTCGTATTTCGATTTGGACTTCAAGGATCTGGCTGCATAAGCTAGGCCATCAAATCAACTGCAGTTTAGCTAAATTATATTTTAATAAAATATATAAGAGTAAATTAAGTATGTTATGGTTAGTCACTCAATTATCAAATAAAATTAAAACACTAGAAACATATGACATGATTCGTGATTAGCGATATTAGGCAATTCTTTTCCGAAATTCTAGTAAAATAAGAGTGTACTTACAAAATATTCACATATCGAACAAGTGATGCACCAATTGCCATGCGGATATCAGTATCGAGTTCGTGATAGATGGTATCTTTGTGCTCGAGTTCGGTCAAATATAAATTTCGGAACTTCGTGACAGCGTCATCGCTAAATGCCATCTGCCACATTCGTACTTTTACTGGTGTTGTTTCCCACATAGAGGCGGACAGATGATAATAGGAACCTTAAAATAATAAATGGATTTGAGTTCACGAATCGAATGATAATAAGAGAGATTGAGTTTACGTCATGACTAATGATTCATATTGTTTTACTTACCAATTAACTGAGCAATCAACTTTTGAGCACCACACTCCTTATCGGTACAGCAAAATTCAATTTCTCCAAACTGGGTGAAGGTCTCTTGCACGCGTCTCATATGGGCTATAAAATATTTTTAACTATGACATTTTATGTTTTTTCTTGGAGTTTTCGTTCAAGTTTCGAAATTTCATATACAATTAAAATTTGATCACATACCGTCATTACTGATTGGAACATCTGCATGTCGATAGAGTGGGAGTGACATCTTTTGAATCGACTGCATGGAATACAGGGCGTTCACAGTTGGAATCGGTTGACCAAAGGGCTGAACGGTCGGTTAGGTATTTCGGCTCAATAAATATAAGGTTATAGTCGACCTAAAAATTGGAATACTATGCTCCATTTCATTATCATAAAATTTGTAAGTTTTGTAAAACATTTTTTACGACTGATAGATTATTCCAGTTTTTTGGTTAAACTTATTATAGCAATTAACTTACATCGCCTTTAAAATTTTGAGCTGAGATGGCTTCAAGGATCTTCAGCCCACATTGGGACAATTCGAAAAGACGGAACTCCTGGCGACCTGCATACGGTTTGAAGATTTTTCCCATCATCAGTCTTCCCAAAGCGTGGGTTATCACGGCAATACAGCCCTTTCGGTTTTTGACGCTGTGAGTTCCTCTACCAGTAATCACTTCCAATACTGGGTTTTTCATCTTGATCGGAAGCTCCAAATCAAAACTTTTGTATGATGACCCATATGATTCGCTCATACCTAAAATTAAAAATTAAAATTGGAATATAGGAGTAAGTAGTGTCACATATGGTGAGTCGGTATTTCTTTAAACCCTCAAAATAACAGTTTATAAGTATCAATTCGAACTTACCACTCAACACATGTTTCATCACACCAATAATTGATAAGAAAACATGTTCTTTATCAATGTCATGATGGAAATCAATCTTCAAGACATTGACGCCTGGTTTGCGGCGTAAAAGTTCATCACGGAATTCCCGTCCGCCGATCTTGCATCGATGTTCCTCTTAAGAAATATTAAAATATTTGAAAACATTTCGATTAAGTTTTTTGGTTTTAAATTTAAGTTTTGCAAAGTTGCTTTTTTGTCCGTTACTGTGATTTCTAATGTGAGTCATGAGTCATGAATTATGAGAAGTTTTAAACCATAAGTTTATTTAATTATAATATTACCTGCAAGTGATTCCAACAGTACAATCATGCCACATGTCTCTACATCATACAGCAATGGGCTGGCCATGTTGATATTTTTCATTTGACCATCAATCTTTTTCGCTTCTGCAGAAAAAGAGGCAAAATCCTTGTAGGTCCTTTCTCGAATTGGGTTGGGGTAGGCGATGAGGCAATAATCAACTTTGTCTTGTTCACGAAACCAAACCATTTGTTTAGAACTAAAAATGCAATATATTATTAATGGGTTGGATGGCTACAAGCATGAGTCAAAATTGGAACGCCCTCTCGGATATACTAGAACCACCACAATTCAGAAGGATGCTAACACGTTGTTTATTCATAAATACAACCTTTTACTATGTCAAGACCGTACTAAAATCAAGCATAAGTGGTCAGACATCAATTTGAAATCAATAGCTAATCTATTGGCATTTGAAAGGACTTTTTCACATTTCTTAGCTTATCTATATCATGCTAGTCAGGGTTTTGAACAAAACCATTTTCCAGTATCTTCTAAAGAATTATATCAACTAAAACAACAAACTGGAAATTATGGTCTTAGACATTACTCTGAACAGCTTAATATGGGACTGGAATGGACTTTGGGCACCAAAAATTGGTTTAAGGATGAAGTGACAATTTTAAATGTACACAATTTTCTTACCGCTGTCATGAAACGAAATTTTGGTGACCAAAAAAGCATTCGTAACCCTCAACTGTTCAGTGAATTCATTTCGCCCACGCTTTCTAGAGCCGATGGCAATTTTGAAAATAATCAATTAAATATCTTTCGTGATCTAATCGCTAAATTATCCGGTCCAATTCTTAAAGAACTTCCGTCACTAGTCTCCTTTTATCATGCATATGAAATAATAATAGGCCCTAAAAACATTTCAATGCAAATTGAAGTGATTTCGAGTATCAAGTTTACGGGTCTCTCGGTATTTGTTAATAATTTCTATGCCAATCGCAGTTTATCGTTACACAAACTCTTTAATAAAGAGCTTATTACTGCAATGGGGTGCTCGTTGCATGCTCAAGACTCTCAAAATTCTCAACAACCGGAAAAATCCGTTCGACCACTAGATGGCGTTTTTCATAAAGGCTCATGTAAATATGCACCACCCATGGATAATCCGAATCATGATCTCATATTGGATAACTCTTTCACCGATCCAAAACCGAAATTACAACGTCTTGCGGGTCAGAAATCGATTAAAACTAAATTAAACTGGGACGACATTTTTGGTCGTAAACCTCGTTCCAATCGTTTCATTCCAAATTCATTTTCGACTTCAGTTCCTACTAGTACTCAAAAATCAAGTTCAACTAGTCCATCCAATACAACTAATAAAATCATTATCGAAGCAGACGAATTGCAAGGTGAAAATAGTGATGATTATTTTTCGGATTCCATGGAATGGAATGGATCATTAATTAAACTTGGCCACAACAACGATACAAACAGCCCGATTTTTCCTATTCCGAATCAGTTGACCACTACGCTCAGCGAGAATTCCGAAAATTCAGTAGTTGCAGGTTTGGTTAATGATATTATAACTAGGGTCTTCTCAATTTAATCGAGCGCATTCTAAACATCCTAAATCCCACTGTATGATATTGTGTTTTAAGCACTGTAACATATATTATTTTCTAGAAAACTCCAAGTCATCAGGTCGTTCAAAAACCGGCGCCCCCAGTGGTCCATCAAGTTTCGATTTGTTATCTCAAACCCAGAAAATTGAAGCAACTGTTAAACCGGTTTTACAGTCTATTTCGGATAACTCCCCTATTATAAAAAGAAAACGCAGCCGTCTCAGTATAAATGCTAATGAACCCATTCGAAAATCAAGTCGTAGAGTTAAAGAAGTTCAATATAATATGGATTAGTACTATTTTACGTAAGTTTAAATTACCTAAACATAGATGGTTGTCCTTCTGGCCCAGCATAAGGGAAGTCCGCCATCATTTCAGTTCCAAGTTCAGACAGCCCACCATCATGTTGGTCCCGAAACAACTGCTTCACCTTTTCCAAAGGGAAGTCCGAATTCTTGGCGTAGTTCAACGACATTCGGGTACCTTAATATAGTATTTTATTTCACCAAGTTCAATGTAAGTTGTAAAATTATAAAAATTATAAAAAGAATTTTTTGACATCCGAAAACGGGCACATGAGTTCAACTAAGTACTGACCTTGCATAAAAGTTGACAATGAGCTTCTATGGCCAAAATAAATCTCCACCAACTTTCGTGCATATTGTTTGGTCTCTCTTGAACCCATTGCACAGTAATAATGAAACACGCGCAAATCCATTTTCAGCTTCATCTCCTGGCAACCCAGTACATAGGCCAAAGCAAGCTGAAATTGAATATTTATTGGTTATCCAGATTTTGAATTATTCAACTTTCAAATTATCATTTTATTTTATTTTATCAGCCTCACTACTTAAAAAACCCAAATATCTTATTGCCTATGCATAAAAATGCTTTCAGATTTTCACATTATGTTGCTTCGAATAATGAGATTTGTGATGGGTCGTGATTCGGTCGTCCTAGCAGTTTATTGCAACTCAAATGAAACGGACGCCATTTTTCAAGCTTGTGAAAATCAGTTGCAAGCCTTTGGAATGATTTCTTAAAAGTTTTAATCATAACTTAAAACACTCAAATTAGTTAAAAACATCAAATATAGAAATCATCTTAGCACAAATTGATTTTGAACTTATTTTCGTAAGATCATTATTTGACTTGGAAAGTGGGCAATCACGAACTTATCCTTACAATGACCTTACTGAACCCGAAAAGCTTTTATTGACCGCCGCGGGGTCAACAACAGCTACAGTCACATGCACGCTTTCTCATACCACGCCTTGTATTGTATACGAATTAGATTAGAACTAGTATTTAACACTTTTTAACAGTTCCAGTACGACATGGGCTTAGAAGCACAATAAATTTTACATGCAATGTTTTTACAATTTTCACAATTTCTACGCACTCGTCCCGATTCGTAATGTGACTGTTAACAAATTGATAAAGATAGAATATAAAACTTATATTATGATACAATTTCAAGTTATGCCCTATGCATTATTCTTTAGAATGACTCTTTTACGTATTGAAAATTTTCGCGGTGCTGATGTTGGATCACGTTTCGAGTCAATTGAATTTCGATTAATTATTCAACCATTAGGGCCTTTAACACCACAAGTGGTATTGGACCACCTAAAACATCTTAGCCTATACAGAATTAAAATATTTTTAATCGAATTTCTCGAAAATTCCATGGCTTGGAATTTGGCAAGAATTGGCGCAACGGACATAGCTAGCGAAATACAGTCTTTGAGTTCTCATGAGTTACAAATTATCGATGTCACATGTACCTCAGCAGTTTCTAGCCCTGGAGTTTTACTTATCACAATGGAAATATCATCATAAAAGGTTTAGAAAATTTAATTATAATTTAATATGACCAAACAATATCAATTCAACTTACCACTTTTCCGTCGGAAGTTGAACTTGCATAATTTTCAAAGGCGCCCCATACATCATTGCCACGCGAATCTCGCTGACCCATACCATCCTCTCTTGGTTTCGACATGATTCTCAAGTCCAAAGCTTTTGCTTTCTGAAATGTATTTTTCAGTGATTTTCTAAAATTGAAAATCGAAAAAGTGACAGAATCATGAAAATCAGACGCTGAAATACAGCGCCTCCTCTTCTCGGACCAATCAAAAACTTGTATTCACGCGCCTTTTTCAGTTTCGAGATGAATGGACACACTTTGAAATGGTTCGAATCGATGGGAATGAATGTTCACATAAAATTCCTCTCTCTCTGATATTAGCTTATTATCATTTTTTTCTAACTAAAAAATAGCTGTAGTCTTTGTTTAAATATATCAGTTAATTTATCAATTTGCTTGATTTTAAGAATGAAAACGTCTTCGAATTCCCCAAACACTCGAAAGAATTCTCGAACCAAGCCAGCTGATAGATCTAATAAGAGTCTCAAATCAGAGCGTCCGCCCAAGGCCGAAAAACCGGCTCATTTGAAAAAGGCTCCTAATGGAAACTCTGGTCTGAAACCTACCTCTGAAGGCACCAATCTCCGCTCTAGAACTAATTCAACTGATAAAACTATCAAAATCAAACCCGGTACATCGGAACCGCTTACCGTGGTCAGTAGTGAGTTGGACATCAATTCCGCAAATGATGATGTTTCATTGAATAATTTGAGTAGTTTGGATATGTTATATGAGTCGTCCAGTTCTGATAATGCATCCAACACCAAGGATGAACTGAATTTAACAGAAATTACGGCAGAGGAATTTTGTGAACCCAAAATTCAAACTATTATCATTCCGAAATCTGTTCGTAAAGAAGCCGGTCAAAATTGGAGAATGAAAGAAGCTATTCTCAATAGTTATCATTTCGGTAAATCCACTCTCAAAGCGCATGAATTTGCACGAAGTGAATCCGATATCAAAACGGCTAAAGTGGCGGAGTCAAGTTCACATTCTTTGGAGTCCAAGAAATTCCATGTGAAAATACATCTAGGTATGACTCCATCGCAATTTTGTATACTTTATTTGAAAGTCACTAATTTTAACAGTCCCAATACGAAATATCTATCCTCAAGTTTTTTACGTAATGTTTTTACAATTTCCACGCACTTTTCGCTCGTACTGAGATTGTTAAATTAATCTTTCAGTAGAAGTATTAATAATTATTAGATCTACTCTCATTTTCAGCGAATTATCGGCTTTGGTTACGAAATGTCACCCAGTACACGTCCACTATCTCTGGTAAACGTAAATTCGAGGCAATAGCATGCTCCCATGATATTGCTTCAACTCCGAATAAAACACGGAAAGTAAAAACTGGCCAAAACGCTTCTGAATCGTCACCTACAGTGCCCATGCTGTCTGACACGTACGATCATTATGCTCTGGAGCAAATTAATTTAGAAAATCTACGGTACGAGCATCAGATATGTCGCATAGGCCATTTTTTACAAATTTTATTTTTTCAGCATTTATCACCTGGTCATGTCATGGCGATTTTTGAAAGAGTTTTACCCCAAACATTCTGCATTTGCTTTATTTGATAAGCGTATGGCTAGCAATACAAATGTGGGTGAGTCATAATTAAAATACAAATATGTATGTCATATGTCACATGACATATTTCTAAAAAGGTTTAAATTCTGCCTCAATTATTAATAGCCCTAATTAAGCCCTAATGCTTGGAATCCCAGAAGCAAGTCCAGCAATAAACTCGATTGTTTCCTCCATGAATCAACATTTATTGTATTCAAACAGTTCGACCAACTGTCCTATTGCTCAAAATTCTATTAATCCATTTCTTACACCCGGTATCAAAACCGAAATTACAGAACCTGTTTTCCCTCCTAACCCTAGGCTTTCAGCTCGCCGAAATGCACTTCATTCAGTCTAATTATTCTTAAATGAATCCTATCATAATATAGGATTGAATGATAATTCAATCTGACTTTATGTCTTTCATCCTTTATGAATATGAAGGATGCAAAGACGGACGAATTTCGTACTAGGTTTAGTTATCACTTCCAAATGAACCCCACCATAACTAATGGTAAAATCTCACATGTTTTTTTACAAAATATTTATGTCTTTCATTTGCTTTGGCAATGAAAGCCTTTAATTGTAAATAACCCTCTCATCTCAAATTAGACTCCTTCCAAACCAATAAATTATTAAAACTTACGTTGCAAAATAGTCTTTTTCGTGGAGTTTGTAAATGTAGTAACAGTGGCATATACGATCGTTATTGTGGGCTCTCGGACTCATTGTGGTGTTCTGAAGCTGTCGGAATGGTTCATTCTCTTTGGTGGATTTTGGAATTTCAAACATGATAGTTGAAACGTTGTCTTCTCATATCTCTAGCCCTACTGTACTTTTTATCAAGTATACAGTAAATAATAACTAAATATGGTTTTGTTCTGACACAGAAAACGCGTAAAGTCTTAAAATCAAAATTATATTCTGGGAAGTTTCTGGGTCAGAATATAAAAACATATTTGTGCAATACAGAGCAATCTAGAGTCGAGAAGTAATTACTCATAAATTGAGTCACGTTTTTTTCGATCTCATCAGTTCAAATCCATGTCTCTAAGCTTCTTGGTTATGGATCGTGAGCAACTCGGTTGATTTCAGACTTTATTTCGAAAATGATTTCATGTTGGATGGAAACAATTCTCAAGCCCACCATATAAGACAAGCAGTAATATCTTGGAATTTTGTTCTTGGATGCATGATTTTCAAAAATATACCAAAATATAGGTATCAACGGTAAAACCAATGTTGAATTACTGGCAGTGATGCTCGCCCAGTTTCATGATTTTTTCGCTCGGTTAAACAAGCTAGGGCGTTACCAGTTGGTTTAACATAATTTCAGTTGGAAACTAAAAAGTTAATTATTTTTTGGTCACGGTCCACTCCAATTATGATTGCTTTTAAAGTATATATATAACATTTCTTAGCAGTATTTACCCAACCAGAGATATTGAGAATTAAAATATACATAAGTTTTTGTCATAGAAATGTTTGATCATTAATTTAGAATGGATGATTTGGATGCATTTAATGAACAATTGGTCAACGCTAGGCACTTCATAAATACATATCTAGCCCGGGAATTTCCACATCATACGAATTGGTTTAATAGAGGGCATCTGGGGGGAGTGTTCCACTTTTTTCGTAGAATTCGCAATATTGCACCTCCACCAGAAATTAATATTCAAAGATCGGTCGCCATACTTTATGAAAATATGATACTTAGGGAATTTGAAGACCAAGAACTTAGCGTACAATTTTTTATGCCCGATGGATCCTTAGTTGCACAATTGCAAGTTTTTCACATGGCCATAAATTTGATTAACATACCTAGAACTAATCGAATGTTAAAATTTCAGATTTTTCACTCTGATGAAACAATTTCCAATTATATATTTGCCATGTTGGATCACTAAAAATGAACCCATTCTGTTTAGACTGTCCAAATCTTTTCGCGCCATACTATAATTGTCATAGTACATATTATTTTTTTCAACATGCAATCCAATTTAAAACTTGAACTGGTTAATGCAATGCGATTGGATCAACTTGGATTTGATCAACCGGATGGTGTTATACTCGCCTTTGAAAGTGCCCAAAATGAGATCTGTTCAAATTCAGGATTAGAGCCCGGTGACGTTTTCTCATTAGAAAACTGTCTTTTGCAATGCTTAATGCCTAACAGTCAACCGACTGTTTCAGTTACGAATGGTGAAACTATTATTCGAACTATTTTGAATCACATGGCTTTAGGCACAGTAGCAGACAAAATGAGTCTGTTCTATTACCAAAGTGGCGAAAAAATGGTTGAAATATCCGTCTTCACTGCCACTGACATCCAAGTTGGTCACCTCTCAATCCCTTGCTATGTTAAAGCCACTCTGTATTTAGGAAACCAACAGGCCTTTACAGTTCTTTTTGCCCACCTAGTCCAAAATTAAAATCAAAATTCATTAGAACTGTTCCAATTTAGAATGCGCACTTTCGAATACGAATACACTTTCGAGTTAGACTATCAAACTGTCAAAGTCTCAATAGGTTACGAATTCGATAATATAGATACCCTGGAAAACATCAGTCGATTTCCACACCGTCAGCGTCGTGAATTTGCTCAATCTTTGATCCAGAAATATGCGCCGAACGATTTTCATTCATTAAAACCGGCCGATTTTCAAAACTCCTTTAGCCGTCGCATATGTGATCTTTTCAGTCCTAAAACCACTTTTATTTACTGGACCAAACGACCCACAGATATCGCTCTTATTATATCAGGTTACTAAATTTTAATCATTTTTGCATATTGAACAATATATAGGCCACCGTGTGCGAATTGTTGTTTTTATTATGTAGAAATGCGGTTTATGTATTTGACAGACTTTCATAAACCAGCAAAAATCCTGTTTAGATTTTGATGCAGCCAAGATCCGCAGTCCTTCGAACGATTCACGATAACAATGAGAATCGACACAGAAACTGTGTTTCTTTATAATCTGTAACCCTGCACCTTTTGTCTGAATAAAGGTAAATCCAAATGAAAAAAAAAATAACACCCCTACATGTTTCCTTTAGACTAAAACTTTACTTGAGAATCTCAAGTTAAGATGATAGATGAGGTACGGTAAGCCGATTATTATGCTCTAGTACCGAGATTATCAACGATGATTTTATTATAAACGAGATTCTTATCGTACTTGAGTTA
>SCLD01018528.1:0-18443 GCA_004367895.1 Oikopleura longicauda
TACTGTTGGGGGTTTTTATAAAGTGACTAACTGTGATGATACCTTGTGGAACCAGCTTTAAAATGCACTATTGGGATTTATCCGATCACGTGATTTTCTGGGTAAAATTCGGCTTTGAAGGTTGGTCGAAAATACATTAGCGAGATAGGCCGTGAATCACCCTACTTAAGACTTAAGTCTTCCCTTTAGGAAATAAGGTCAAAGAGCTGCTTAATGTAAATCTACTATAATTTGTAAAACTTCATAGGTACATAGGGTTACAGGATCCCCAAAGAGGAACGTAGAAGATAAAGAAGAATGTACCTTGAAGGGAGGGATGGTAATGAGTTTAGACGAATGATGGGTAAAAAAGGAATCTCGCAGATTCCAAATTAAATAGACTTTCTAAAAGTAGGTGTGGTTCCTACCTATAAAATTCGAGAATGGTTGGAGAATAAACAAACAACCGCTCCCACGAAATATATTTATTTCAAATTTCGTGGATTGTTAATGTAAATCTACTATAATTTGTAAAACTTCATAGGTACATAGGGTTACAGGATCCCCAAAGACTCTCTACGAAGAATTAAGAATGACCTTTGCTTCTGCCGTCGCTGTCGCTCCGGGCCTTACGGCATTCTGTAGGTTCTGTGCCCAAGTATTTCTTAGGTTTTGGTGTGGTTCTTGATGATCATTATTAATTCTGCCCGTAGGCTTCATTCTATTTACTGACGTCACAGGGAGTATAGTCCAGTGGTCAGCGCCATCTTGTCTGCTTAGCGTCGACTCGGGCTTCACGGGTTCGAAACTGTCGCATCGCAAAGATTTATATTCTAGTAGAAGAATAGAGCAATATTTCCCTAAAGGAAAACTAGAAAAAATACGTCCGAGGTTACTCTGACATCAAAATATCCCATGGTCACATGAAAAAAGGAAAAGAAAACAGACTCAGAGACAGGTTCTGATCTCGGGATTACCCCTTTTTGCTGTTATTTTTATGTAAATAATAATAAAATTAAATTATATGCTTTGGCGAGTTTATTTACAATTGTACGAATTTAAAAGCAGAGGTTTTATTAAGCAGAGGTTAAAAATATTCAATTATTTAGTTGAATGTTATATTCCACCAAATCTTTCATCAAGGCATCTAATTCTTCCACACTGGTTGTCGCCAGTGAGTGGTTTATGCCGTTAACGTTTGGCCCTTGAACGTAGTGCGGCAATACTTCTAAAGAATTCCATTGCGTCGCATCAAGGATCTCTTCCTTTGGCCTTTTTTGCGCCATGGCCAAAATGATAAAACAATCATGTCCCGAGTGTGCCTGCGGGAAATGATGATGTGGGAGATTTAAATCAGTGCAGATTTTATTCCATACATCTGTCATCGCTTTTGAATCTACAGCAAAATTTTGATGATCTTCATTCGATGGGAAGAGGAAATCTCCTTGGCGTTTTATCCAAGGATTTTCTACTAGGTATTGTCTCAAAATTCTTATTGGGCATAATACATTGTCTACAGGGTTTTCAACACACTTGTAATTTAGTTGTTTTTTCCCCTTTTGGTTTGATTTGGATCTCCTTATGTTCAAATTGATATAAGGCAATTGTCCATTGTCCATAACCATGTGTTTAATGTCCGAGATTTTAATTCGCATAAGCTCCTTGAGCCTAGCTCCACAACTCCTTGCCCAAATCAGCGCTAGAATAGCTTGGTGCAAACGCAATCTCTTTGTTTCACTCGGAAAATTGTCCTCTCCTAGTCTATTCTCCATGGTTTCAGCCACTAGTTTCCAGATCGCATACGGAGGTCTGTTAGCGTTTCTTTTCACCCATGGTGTTTCCTCCGTATCAATTCTGTCATTGATGTAATTGTTTTGAATAAGTTTGATGCTTTTTGACAAGCGATCAAAATGATTCAGATTCATTGATTCAAAGACCAACTTGATGTCCTGGAGTTTGTTTCTCAAACCACTGTGTGTCAGAGTTTGTTTGGATGTGGCTTCTAGATACCTCCATGAACCAAAAATTTCCACTGAGGTCCAATTTTCCAATTCAATTTCGATAAGATTCGCAAAGGTGAGTATTTGCTGTCTGACCTTGACAAACTTTTTGAAGCCTTTTGATTTTTGTTCATATAGGCTGATGCGTTGATTGCAGTCCAATATAAGCTCTAAAAAGACACGTTATGAGTGACCATGAGGGTGATCCCATGCTCGATTCTGATGACGAAGACAGTTCTACCATTGGCCATCCTTTGGAGGATAAGCTCACTGTGATTAAAAACATCCAAGCTGGCTTCAAGTACCATAAAAATGGTCCTGCTCAGCCTTATGATTGGGACAAAAATGATTTGGCTCAAATGACTCAATTATTGAAGGATTCTGTAGCCTCTGTGAAAAAGGGACGAAGGAAAGTTCGCGCCATTAATTATAAAGGTGAGCTTTACCCTGGTGGCCTACTCGGTTGGGTGAACTCAGTTCGCACCGGTCGTTATTTTGCTGACAACTCTCGGATTGTGCGAGGAGCTGCTTTTTTAGCTGGTGAAAAAAGCAATTTTCAATTGTGGAACTATGTAAGTGAAACATTGCTATGTGAGTTTGAATACTGGAATGAGTGGAAAAAGAAAAACCAGAATCTTGACCCATCTACGACCAAATACCCTGATATAACCAAAATGATTTTCCGTCACTCGGATGATTTTGTTGGTGGATTATGGTCTGATTTTTCGAAACATTGGTTACCCTTTGTTGATGAAATGAGGTATGTATTTTAAGTATAATTACATACCTTTTGCTTCATTCTGGTTCATTTCAGCTCCGAAGAAAACAGCGACGTTGTCCGAGATATCAAAGAGTCACTACAAAAAGGTGTTGATCTTTTGTCATATTCACAGCATATACCACGTGGTTCTGAGTTACCTGTCTGGCGGAAAGTGAATGGGAAGGACGTCAAATTGTATACTGCTCCGATAAGAGATGCCAAGTATACTGATCAGAAATTGGGTAATCGTGATTATTCCGACCCTAAGAATTGTCTTCGTAACTCCACTTGTGGTTATTGTCCTAGAATATATTGTGATGATATTTCTAAAGAAAAAGATCACTTTTTCTATGCCACTGGTGGAAAAAATTTAAAATACTTACACGTGATTGTGTCCCAGTTGATTTCTTGGCTTCAACAGGACTGTGTACGAATAGTTGGAGAGCTTACTGACCTTGGTAAAGACATGGATGCACAAGCTATATTACCTTGGATAATAGAACCTAATAAGCCTGTACGTATCAGATAATTTTCACAAAGATTTATTGACATTTATGATGATTAAATATGTTTCAGAGGTGCTGTGTCGATGGTAGCCCCTTCACTGTTACAGCCCCCATGCCTAAGCCTGTCTGTGTTCTTGATACAGCTGCTAAATTCTTGACAATTGTGAATGAGGGTGACGTCTTTCAAGTGGTTGATGATCAGCAAGGGTTTTTGCAAGCTTTGATAAACCCTCGAAGTCAAACTTTGTGTCGTTTGTTATTCGGAGATCTCCTGCTAACTCATCGATCACTGGCCTTTGGGTTGACTAAAAGTCCGTCAATATTTCAGTGGTTGAATCGAGTGGCTGTTTCTGCTCTTAATCGTCGTGGGTTTCCAACCTTGTTATATTTGGACGATCGACTTCTAAAAGAAAAGTTGTTACGACCGTTGGCATCTCATGAGACCACTATAGGCGGTTATGCCTTATTTTGTCTTTTGGTTTCATTCGGCGGCTTCATTTCAATGGGAAAGAGCCATCTAAGACCTGTAACCTTTGGACGTTTCCTTGGATTCGATTTTGACACAATCGCCAAAACAGTTTCTGTTCCAAAAGAAAAACATGTGAAGACCGTAAAAATGGTACATTTGTTTAAGAAAGGTTTGGTTATCGGTGGTAAGCGCTATTTGAACATTAATGACTTGGAGAAAATCCGCGGTAAGATTATGTCATGGATGTTGGTGTGCGAGAATTGGGGATTTTACACTCGTGAGTTAAATTACACAATAAAGAAACACATGGCTCGCTTTGACGGTCCTCGTGCCGAGACAGATCTTATGCTATTGTCCGACATTGAGAATGTCGAGGAATTATTTGAAGAACTAGACATTTGGGTCCAATTGGATCATGTGCATTTGACAAGACCTTGGCGTTCTGAGGACCATTTGACAATGGGTCCCGTTTTAGAGGTTTATACTGATGCCTCTGGTGGAGGTCTCGGGAGCGCTGTTGCCGGTCCTAATGGATTTGAGCATCGAAAATTCGCTTTACCTCTGTGGTTATGTGGTATGGGAATTCATGTCAAAGAGGCCTACGTAATCTATGCTACGATTGAGTCTTACGGTGATAAATATTACAACAAGCGCGTTTGTGTTCTTTGTGACAATGTTGCCGTTGTCCAAAGTTGGAACGGCCACGGTGCTCGCGATATTAAATTGGCTCGAGTGCTGAAGAAATTACGACAGCTATGTTGCCAACAGCGAATTAATTTGAGTCTAAAATGGGTCTCAACCGATAAACAAGAGGCAGATGCTCCCAGCAGAGAAATAAGCCATGTGTTCGCTCGTTTGAAAAGTCGCTTTGCCCAACGATTACATAATAACCTCGGTGTGAATTTGGATCTCTTTGCTGATCCAGGCAATGTTTTAATTCCAGGTATTCGTTATTGGTCCGAGTACCCTTTCCCTGACAATGATGGCCTGAATGGTATGTCTTACCTTGGAAATCAGTTACCACACGATGTCGTCTATGCTTATCCACCTCGTGTCTTATCCGGTCCTTTCTTAAAGGTAAATTATTACATTGAGTCTATTTAGCCAAGTCATATTTTATTATATATGAATTGATATATGTATGAACACAGAAAATACAAATATACAATGAAACTTTAATTATTTACAAGGGTATTGCTTCACAAATCCCAAAGTTGATCATGCTGAGGCACCTTCATGGGTATGCTGATGGGTATTCCTCTCTGTTTAATGATACATTTGATTTTTTCCAAGTCATTGGTTGCCGACATCAATCCGCTTGTTTGACCCCATCCGCCAATAAGAACGAAGATGTGCCTTATTATCGGAATTATAATGAGCCTAGGGAAACCAGGTTATATTTCCGAGGATTTTCACTGTCCGTGCTGACTAAGTATGCCGCTGGGTTTCTGGACCAATCAGATTGCGTCCAATGTTCCACGTCAGCAAAACGTCGTCTTGTCCGGTGTAGGAGTCTCTAGAACCGTTTTACTATCTGAAAATTTTAAATCTTATTTCATTTAACAACTTTAATATTGTTAGGGACCCTGAGATAAAACAATTAGATTAGCTAGGTAAGCTATTTGTTTTAGATTTTATTTGATCGTTAATTTAGGCATTTATACAATGGATACTTCAACGACCAATAACACCACCTACGTCGGTACTACCGCCGTGCCGTCCAACCATAATGTGTTGAAAAGATTTTTTACCCCTGCTGTGCCCGCTTCTTACCTTCATGGTAAAACTGGGTCTGTTAACTCCGAGGCGAAAAACGAGGTTGATAATCGACAACATCGCATCAAAGATTTGACCCAGAAACAAACTGCTGGTCGAATCGATGTTGAGCACCATGAAGACAATTACAAGAAGTTTGAAACATTGGCCTCTGAGTATATTGTTGCCGAAAACGTTCGACACCCCAGTGACGCCCAGAATGAGACCATTAAGAATTTGAACGCCAGCGTCTCTGAAATAGTCCTCAGTGGCTCTAATGCTGGTGGCTCTGTTCGTGATCAAACCTCTCTCAGAATCGCCACCAAAATGACTGAGTTGAAAGATCGAGCTGAGAGCGCTCGAAAGGCTTGGAATTCGATCTGTGAGGAGCTTGAGAGTGAGCGCAAAGCTCTGAATCGAGCTCGAGATCGATCTGGATTGGATTTTGGTCCCGTAATTGGTGGAAAAATCCTTTATGCGCCCAATCGAGAAGCCCGTTCCATGATTAAGAGCAGTGATGATATAATTGTTGATGTATGGGGATTGATCAATGGTTCTAACATGCTTGATTTGTGTTTCCATCGCCTTCAGAGTCAGCTCAACAATCTGAAAAAGAGTTTGAGAGTAGAAATGCGAACTCACACCCCAGGTATTTCTTGTTAGAAAAGGAAAAAACCTTTATTTTCTATGCCTATTTTAGACACTGATCGACATCAAGCCGCGTTTTTCTTGCAACAGCCTTTAGAAGATGTACTTGATGAGATGGCAAACCCTTTTGCTAAGTGTGAGCCAAAACGCAAGTGGATTGAAAGCCTTGTAAGTCATAAATAATGATACAATGTATAATTGTAATATTTTTTTAGAGTTTCCTTGCATTTAGTAAGGACGACCGAAACGATTTGGCCAACAATATTCAGCGTTATAACTCTGGCCTGACCAAAACCATTCTTGACGCTCCGTGTCAAGATTGTCCGGGTGGCAAAGGGTCGAAAAAGGCACTTGAAGAATACCAGAAGAAGGTTGGTGTCACCCCTAAAGATAGTCGTGGTAAAAATGGTACCGGTCGAGGTGGATTCCGAGGTAACGGTCGTGGTAATGGTTACCAAAACGGTGATGGCCAATCAAAAGGTGGCTATGATCAAGGTCGACGTGGTAACGGTAATAACCAGCGTGGTCATTATTCCAAACCTTATGGTGATCGTAACAATTACAATCGCGAAGGTGAGTGTTGAAAGTTATTTATGTTGGGAAAACATTTTACCCTCTTTTTTTAGATAAACCCCATTTTTGTCCAGTGCATAAGAAATGCTTTCATACCTGGGCTGATTGTACTCGAAATTCTGTCAACGGTGGTGATATCGTCATCGACGAGAAGAACGCCAAAGGTAACAATGGTAATCACAGTGGTAATTCTCAGCCCAACACCTCTGGTAAACCTCAAGGTCAAGGACATCAGCAACGACGTCAATTTCGTTAGGACTCCAATTCGCAAAATTTTACTGTTTCGCATTTATATTTCTAAATAAAGTTGTGCCAATTATTTAATAAATTTGTTTCCTTATTTATATTTATTATTGAAGATAAAGGCAGAGGTAATAAATGTTTTTGGCAGTGAAAACACCATGTATAGTTAAGTTGGACGCATTCTTGGATAGTAGGTGTCCGAGCATGAGTATCTTGCTTCAAATTTTTGGGCCAGTCGTTTTTCAAAGGTTCGAACCAAATCAGGTCTATCGCCGGCCATGACAGAGACCGGTCTTAGAGCTGGATAATCATTTTGATCATTCCCCAAGTGTTCCTTTGTATAACATGTCATTGAGAAATTCCAACCTTCTGGATCGGGGTGTGGATTGAACGCATTTCTTATTCTAATGTACAGCTCAGCTGTTTGATTTTGAACTGAAATCAAGTTTTAGCTTATAAGCTTCTGGTTTTGTAAGGCCTTTGGGCCTATTAAAAATTTATTTAACGTTGATTCATTTAACCTGAGGTCAGGGATATATTTTTGATTTTGGTGTAACTTATTGATTGATTCTATCGAGCGAAAAATGTTCGTCTACTGGTGTATTTATGGGCCGAAAGGAAACTTTATGGTTATTTTACACCGAAAAATGAAAGCTCTCTTACCTAGCTGTTTGCCAAAATAATTCGACAGGTCTTCGACAACGACAGGAATTTGTCGAAGGTCATTTCGTAAAATGGGTTCCATTTGGTGTTTCATCACCGCATTCAAAGGAGATTGCATTATCGTAGGTCCCATTCCAAGGATTTGAATTCCCTGTCCGTCTCTAGCTGCTACCGGGAAAGCTCCACAGTATCTTTGGTCATGGAGTGGATGATTGTTCCTTGCGCGAAATTCTAAACGATTCCAAAACCCCGATGGTGTGAACTTGTGGATTCCATTTCGAAATTGACACATCGTGGGACCTCTGTATGATCTTTGATGTGGAGGAACCTCGAAACGAGCTCTGAACCAGTTGTTTCGTAATTCATCTAAAGGTACTTTATTGAAGGTTTCTATGTGAGGCAACTTACTGTTTCTCATGCTATAGATCGTGCTGAAAACCGGTACCAATAATACGTCATCGTCCAGCGCATTTAGTGGTGGTTCGATGGGCACCCACGGGTTCATTGAGATGAAACGGCTCAGTTCTGATTGCAATTGCCGACAACCTGATTCTGATCGTAACATTTGCAAAATTCCCATTCTCGTTGCATTTTCATATGTAATTTCACGTTTTCTCATTCTGAAGATATTAAATATCATATATCATATTCAGTAAATTAACCAATTTATTTACATTTCTATTGAAGTCAGACGGAGGTTGGTTACAGACGGTTTGAACCTTGGATACAGTCATAAAGTTAAAAAATTTTGTAAAAAATTATATACAGAGTTTGAGACAGGTTCCAGATTATTCACGGAATTTTCTCAATTTGGCCGCAAAGGCTGGGTTTACCGCTTCCATACGATCAAAGACATCTGCTCGCTGAGGTTGTTGTTCCGTGGTCGAGCTGGTTGTCTCCGGCTGGGCTGGTTGTGAGAGATTAATTTGTTCAACCTCTGAAACCCGTGGCGAAAAGGTCGTATTGAAAGACCCGTCTAACAGTGATAAGTTGGCTGGTTCAAATCGAACCATTTCCGGATTTGTACCGAAAAAATCTTTGGATTGATCTACCAGACGATCCAGTAGCTGAATATCCGATTCGGCAACCACCCGAGATAGAACCAGCTTGAAATCTAACAAATCTAAAAAGCCCTTGGTCTTTTGTATTTGGACAATTTCATTGGCCACTTCTTTGATAGCTCCGGCCCTCTCCGGAAGTGTCAACCCCATCATATTTAAGGACTCAATAATATTCTTGACTTGATCGCCACCAGAGGTGAATAAGACTCGAATGATATGTGAGCATGCATTTCTGTCCATGGTCCACTTTGACTCTCTGTGTTCTTGACGTAGCGTCATTAGCTCGTCTAGAAGATTGGAGCACATGTAATCCGCATCCTGGACTTGTTTTGCTGTCTAAAGTAAGGAAAATTATTCTGTTGTATGTAATAATGGCTTTGTGAAAGGCCCGAAGGCTTTTTTTATAAAAATATTTTTGATTCATTTAACCTGATACGCGGACTGACCCAGGGGTAAATTTTTGATCAGCGGGAATTTATCACCTTGTTGGGTTTGGTAGATTTGTTGAATAGGTACTTCAAATTTATTTTGAATTCACCTTTGAGAAAGCCCCTGGGTATTGTTAACAAATATGGTTCTTATCAAGCTTTTAGTAAGACGAGTTCTCTATTTAGAACTAACCTCCGTTTTGATGAGCTTTTTTAGCTCTTCTGACAGAGCCAAGACCATTTTCTCTGCATGAAGCCCAAAGGTGACTTCGACATCATCCGTGACCCCTTGTACAGCCCAGTGACGGATTCGTTCGATACAAGCAGAGGTGATATTTGCCGTTCCGAGCTAAAAGATATTATATTATGTGACACGAAAGATTTGTCTTTAATACCTGAAAAGTGGCAAATTTCGTGTCCATGGTGTCCTTAATGTATCGTCTACTCTCTGGTGATTGTAAAAGGGCATTGAATTTGTTTTTGAACCAAGCACCCGTATTTGGTGAATTGAGATCCACTCCTGGACCCATTTTTTCTTCAAATTGGGCCAAGCGCGTTTTGACTTGTTCCAATTCACGATTCAACGTTTCAATTTTAACTACATTGTTGACCGCGATTGTCTCAGATTGAGATGCATTGATGCCAACCGTTGTGTTCGAAACCTTGGATTCTACCGTGGTGATTTTCGCACTGAGTTTTTTGACCAGGCGAGCGGTTTCAGTGGCTTTTGTCATGGCCCCCATTTCCGCGTTCATAGCGTTCTAGAAATATTTTATATTACTTATTTTATACTACATTATGGAACAAACCATAATTTATACAAAGAAAGTCGAAATTTGTGAGATGATATAAATGATAATGCCTACAACAATAAGCGCATGATAGCGGAGATGTGAAACCCAAGCGGAGCTCGATTATTTTAACGCAAAAAGATCTATTCCAATAGAATTAAATAATAAAAATTTTTACAAGCCCTAGGGCTTTATAATTAGTATTATAATTGAAAATGTTCACCTACCTTGAACGTTTTTGAGGCAAGTTCTTCTCTATCCCACTTGGATTTGAGTATTTCGACCTCATTCATGGTGGTGGAGCAAAGGTCGTGAACTTGATCCAGTTTCTGCAAAATGTCACCTGTCTTGGAGTCCAGTTCACTTCTAGTCGGTAAATCCTCCGGGGTTGAACAGTGCTGAGGTGGTTCGTGATTCGTGATAATTGGGTCTGTTTTGTCATTCAAATCAGACACAACTTGTTCATCATTTTCAATTGATGACGAAGAATCAGCTGACTTACCAGCACTCTTGTCTTGTTCGTCATTCGATGGAAATAATGTCAACGAGGTGTTTTGGTCGTTGGCTTCTGAGACTGCTGATATAGTTGAATCGTCCGCCTGATCATTAACTTCCATTCTGATGTTCTCATCAAAGCCATTTTTCTTGACCATTTTTCTGATCCACGACGGAGGCGGATTGCTCGATCGTGTGTCAATTGAATCCACGATCAATGTATTGCCACAGAGGTGAAACACAGCGGTGTCACAATGCATGAATATATTGTGACGCTGGAACTCTTTCAAGGTGAAAGCCCCTAAAAGTGCTTGTTGGTCCACCCGAAGGTCACTCTTTTGAAATTGAGCCATCAGAAGTCCGACCATCTCCTGAATCTGATACTTCAGATCCGGGATTGATTTGGCAAGACTCAAATTTCGTAAATTAAATTTTGCGACAGCTTCAGATGACGGTTTGAGTTTAGCTGCCGACCTGGTGACAGTACCCTTTGGGAGCTCGTCGGTTTTAATTCCTTTTTTGGCTGTTGCATTTGCCAATAAAGGACCTCTTTTGACAACTTTGCTACCCGCCTTGTCAATTTTGTCGACTAGATCCATAGCCGTGTTGTCCGTGTCAACCTGAAAAGGTTTGTCGGTTATTTACATTGTCATAAAGCCTAACCCGGTTTTATTAGTTACGAAAAAAGAAAAAAATTGTGTTAGAAAATGTTTTATTTTACGCTATTACCTTATTTTTAGCTAAAAAGACTATGCCTTTTTAATTAATTAGTTTTAAAGCTATCTCAAACCACTTCACTCTCCACCATACGCCACTGTCTGATAACGAAATCAAGTCGTTTTATATGGTAGGTAGGGTCGGTGAGTTAAAACAGCAAATCTAACCTAAAATAGATAGTCCTAAACCCAAAGATCAGTTCTAGATTTAATTTTAACCCCAACCTTACTTACTCCCAAAGTTTTAATCCCCATGATCTATACCCAATGAAATTCTCTAAAATTGATTTTAAAGCTTGAAATTACCTCAATGGGAATGGCATTTTCCGGCTTATCATTGCGTGGATTCTTGCGATAGTACTTTCCATGATTTTCGCCGTTTTTACCAAAGGAGTTGATCTTAGTTTGAATACCACTAGAGGGACCGGGCATACTGGAGTCGCAGACCTTGGCCTTTTTCAAAGGTGGACGTGCACGAGACTTCTCTGCTTCCGATGGTTCGTCATTCGTTTCCGATTCTTAACCCGGTTTTAAATTGTCTATGGCTCGTGAGCGTTCTTACCTAATAGTAAAACATAACCTAAATGCCGTATTTCCTCGAGCTTGTCGAAAAAAACATTTGTAACCGGTCCTGGGTCCGATGAAAAATTCTCCATGGTCTTGCCACTGGTGATTTTGGGAACATTCTCCTAAAAGAACAATTTGTAACTTTAGTTTCTCTTACGAACTAAAATTAAAAGTCATATTATTATTCATAGTGATTCATGACTCTGTTAGGGCTACGAAAAATCTTTTTCGGTAAGTTAATTTACCTCGCCTGACTCATCGATTATCATTGGCGAGTCATCATCTTCCTCGGAGGACTTCGGCTTCATATTTTGTTCCTGAAAATATTTTTCAAAACGGACCGTTCCACCTGACTGCCCACAGATGGTATCCGATTTCCAACATCCCTCATTTGATTGGCTTTCAGACATTATCAGTTTTTACTGATCCACCTCTGGCCCATTTCACCGGTTTTATTTAGAGAAAAAATGCTCTGTTCATTTTGAGAAATTTTAATATTTTAGAGAAACTTTATTAAAATTTAACCTTTAGAAAATTCGAATCCTCGGTAACTGTACATGGCTCACCGGACCCCTTATGTCGGCCGCACTGTGAAAACTACTCCTGTTGCTCTCAACCAATATTCCCGACACAATCCGTACATAAGCATTGAACGAAATTTTGAGCGTGGACAAGGAAGGATTTTAAATTACAATTTGGCCATATTCGTTTTTTCTTTTTTTTCCAATCCTAAAAGCGTTGTCTATACACGGGACCGGCCAGAATACCTTTGGGTTGGCCTATTCCAAAATATTACGGGATAGGGCTCTTGAAAACGATTATCGTCTGAGGTCTAGTACAGATGGGAAACCGGCCTTTTTTCGAGCCGAAGGCGGTTTGTATATCAGTGACTATCATCATAAGGTTTGATTTGCGCTATATCTATAGCGACTTATAATACTAATTTAGCTGGTTACAAATATTGACCATATAGATCGAAATGAGGAAGGGGCGTCCGATCCTGACTTGATAAGATTCTCTGGGGTAGGCCTTGGAATTTCATTTGACGGACGATACGGTGTGGTCTGGGGCGGTGTCAAATATGGTGAATATCTGGACCTCAATGGGAACGTTATTTATCGAGAAAATTGCGGTTCAAACCCTAGTCACGGTAGGTTTGACGTATTATGAGCTCAACTTATGTTATTTTAAGTATCTAAGCGTCAGCCTGTAACCGGTGAGGTTCACGCTGAATTACGATTTTTGGCACTTGGCGATAATTATTGTAATGATCGAATGGCCTCATATAATACCTCCGTGAGAACCAAAGTACAACTGTTTGTGGTTGGTCAAGAGGGCTCGGCTAACAAGGTGAGTCATAAAAAAGATTTTTTTAATCAGGTAACTTTCAACAGATGACTTACATTTTTTACAGCGGTGCAACGTCCCCGGACATACTACCTCTTACATGGTCCCATCCGCCAAGTACATGACCCGAGACGTAATAGAGATCGATATGAACACTGGGTTGCCCATTCGTGACTGGCCAAAGATACGATCAAAAGGTTTGGATACATTATAAGCATGTCATTCATAATTATCTTGTAACCATTCAGATAACTCCCGTCTTTATGGTGATGTCTGTTACACCACCAAATTGAGCTACGCCATTGACACCGGACTGCCCGGAGCTGCCCTTCGTGAAGCCGAAGAGAGGCAAAACGCAATTTGCGCTTGCGGAAATAAATTACGTGCCGGTAAATATATTTGATCATTACAATATTAAGTCTATTTTACTAATTATGAACCCATATTTTAAGGTTCACTTGGCATGATTTGCCATGAAGCCCAGGTCGTGCCCTTTGAAAGACTTGAGACAGTTTGTACTTCCTGTGCCATGAAACTTAGATTACTGGACATGCCCAACGCTAACGTTTATGCTTTCACAGAGATTGTTTCACAGTTGATGAGTTATGTTCCCGGAATGCGCGAGGGTGAAGATTACGAGGACCGTTACCACTACATCGCTTCCAGTCATGGATTCAACCCCGACGAAGTTAACAAAAAATTATTCGAATCTCCCGAAGGTAGGTTTCTTCCATAGAAAAAATAAAAAATAAAAAAGATTTTTTTAAAAGAACTAAAAAATTGATAATTTTTTTTGAAATTACCTTTTCAGTCTTGATTCGATCCATCACAAAGGTTGGAATTGATCGTCAAAAGTTGATTCTGTTGGCAAGGAACTCCGGTCAGAGGAGTTTGATAAACTTACTGAAGGTATGTCTTTACTGAGGGTTACCTCACTAAAAATTATTTGATGACGTGGCCGCCTACGCGATTTCTGACGTGGCATAGGACTCTGATCAAGTCTCCGAAAAGACCTCTGTCAAGTGTCCGAAAACTTTCCCGGCTTTAGATCATCTTATGCTAAAGACGTTTTAATTTTTTCTTACCTCTAATTTTAGAAGATTGTACGGGATTGCCTGGGTGATCGTTATGGCGGCTACGACGAAACACTTTATTTCCGCCCAGCCTTTGTTAGATATCATGCCGGTTTCGCTGGTGCACCTCGTCAAGTCTCTTTGGCTGACCCCGGTGATTTATTCGCTGGTAATGGTCAATCCGTTGTCCCCTGTATCGTCTTTGACGTTGGCAATCTTACTGGCTCGCAGTATCTAATCGTTATTGGTAAGTCATTTAGAATTTTAGCTGATTTTAGTAAAACATTCCACAACATGATTTTATTTTAAGGTACTCTGTCCGTAATGTCCACTTATTCCCGCCCCCAAGTTTGCGGCCGTTTATTGGTAAAACGTGACGCGGAAATGGGACGATACATTGCCAGCAATCTATGCACCGCTATGTGGGCTGAACGTATGCTTCAAATGTCCGAGAATAGCTTTGTCGAAAATTATGAACAAATCAAAGAAAAGTACCTTATGTCCAGAATCTTTGATTAATGCCTATGACTTACCCTATGATACACCCTGATAATTACTGACGTTTCTGATAATTACTGCCTTCGCTTTTGTAACCCATTGTTAACATTTAACTTTTTAGAAAGATTTCGGTAATGGTTTACGTTTTCGGCGAGACTATGACTACCTCTGAGGCCACTGTTTGGGTTGTGATCGTCGGTGCCATGACAATGCTCTTGTCAGCTCAGGTTTTGATCCTAGTGAAAGTGGAGCAGTGCTATCACGACTTTCTGATTGGCGCTAATTCCCGAGGCGCTTTCGCCAATAGACGCTTGAGTAACAAGAAATGGAATGATTCCGTTCGTAGCTTTTGCGAGGCTCAGCAAATACAAATCAAAATGCTGAAGCCCATACGATTTCCTGTTACTCTCGCTGATGCCATGAACAATTATTAAATCGATTGTCGAGTTCGACCTCGTTAAAAGTTTTCATTCTGCTCTACCTCTGATATTTTTCTGTAATAGCTGTAAATAGCACACTTTAGAATAATTGATTTTCATGAATTCATTTTTAGACCGACTTTAACGTGAGAATGGTGCGTCATCCACGAAAATGGCAAGAAACACCTGCCCGGCGGGTTGTCACACCCAATCCACGAGACGAACCCGAAAGAGAAGCCCCAGAGGATGATTCATTCTTTAATAACGATAATTTCTACTGTTTCAACGTAATAATGCTTCTCTTAAATGTTGTAGTCGGCAACATTTTGTTTTATGCTTTGAAACATTGTGACTGTTGCTAACGTATTTTTCACTAACTTCCTACCATTGTTTTCTGTCAACATAGCTGTAAATATTTCGTAAAACTTACCTTCGAATTTTAAGAAATCACAGCATGGGAAACGCTATACATAAATTGTCGCTCAGCTTGACTGATTCGGATTGGACCAACTCGATAAAGATATCCACTGCTAACATCGACAGCGATATCAGTGGAAGTGGATACGTTGACGTTCATGATGGTGACAACAATGGCAACATCACCAATGGTCGTTCTCCCCGTGACACATCTTTGCACTACGATGGTGATGCCGATCAGGTCAACCTGGGATGGTTATTGACCCCTCGAGAGCGATGTGGTGATGCCTTTGACATACTTATGTATGCCAACATCTTCATTTTGATCGTTAACATCCTTGTGTCACGTAAGTCTTTAAGAGAGTCTGATAATAATCGCCCCAATTATTTTGGTAATGACTAAAAGGTTCTCAAAGCTCTAAATTTATTTTTAGTTACTCGTTTGGCACAATCCAATGTTAGACTGTCACGTGGTGATGACAAACGGCTTCCTGTGCCTCCCGGATTTGCTTATCATGACTCTTCCGTAAGTGCCCCCGACGCTACCGTTTGCATTTATCACGACAAGAAGAAATCGGAGGAAACTGGTCAAAACACCCTTTCTAAGGATTCTGTTTCTGTAAAAGTAACCAATTGATTAAAAGGTCCTTTTTTTCGTTCTTTATAACTGCTCTTTACCTCTGTTCTCTCTCATCAAAATAGGCTGTACAAAATAATAGAAATTCATCTGAAACAACTCGTTTATTGATTTAAGACTTGTGGAAGAGAGCTACTAGCGGAGACAGATTATCTGTTTAGTATGAAAACTGTGGATCCTCCCGAGGGTGTTTGTTCAAAAGCCAATCGTCAACGAGTGCATGTGTACTGGCCTCGCGGAAATAGTGATCGCGATCATGAATCGTGAGTAAATTTCCGTCAGAGAATTATAATAACCTTTCTTTAGATTGTTCCCTAAAACCCCCATTCGGGCTATCACCAATAGATCAGCTGTCATTGACGATCCATACACCTTTAACGATTTGTACAAAGTGACCAAAATGAACTCCAATTACGAGGGATTATCCTTTTCAAATCCCACCGATGACCATGACCTTGGACTTTTCCTAGGTAAGCAAAAGGAATCAAGTTCTCTATGTATCATTGATGGGTGAAGTTAGTTTTTTTAATTTCCAGGATTAAAGGCTTGCTTTCATCCACGTTCGAACCCTGGACCTTTTTCTCTCCAGTCCATCGCCTGACCACTAAGCCACTTGTTCCTACAAAGTTTTCCAGCTAATTAACTGATATACTTAGGTGACTGTGTCATTAGCGATTGCGAGTCAATGGTTAGAGCCTATGATGAAGACTACACCTTGACCAGAGTTTATACCCGCCTTTGTGAAAAACAGCGTGATTACATGCAGCCTCAAGATGACAGCTTGCGCAACACTAACTCTCCCTACGGGTACGCCTTCAATCAAAAGGTCAAAGAAATAGTTCGCAAGGTAAGCTATTTAAAATTCCATTGTCCATTAACAACGTTTTTTAAGCATGGTAATGTCGCTCATTCTAAGTACATTGCCGATCGTCGTCATGTACGTAAAACAGTCGCTACCTTCGATCTTGCTCATCCAGACCTCAGTGAATACGTTGTTGGGAACATGTTCATATGCCGACTTTATTATGAATTTACCATGTCCCAACAGTATTTAGTAAGTTTTCTTTCGTCGTGCGAAGAGTTTAAATTATTGTTAAGTTATATCCGACGCCAAAGATAGTTATGCAGGGACACCGGGACCCAGAACAGTACTTCAAAGTCAATTTGGGCTCTCATAACGAATTGGCCGTGGTAAGTACCCAGAGAATTCGTACTTCTTCATCATTGCGTGGGTTTAATTATTTATTTAAGTATAACTACCATAGCGAATTGCCCCTGCTATGCCCCGAAGACACAATCGTTCTCCCTCAAAACACGTGAGTGCTTAACAAAGGAGTTTTGAGCGATAGATACTCGAGAAAAACCGTTTCCCAAAACGAAAGAGATTTAATGCCCATTTATAGTGATGATGAGATTTCCCGAGACGAGAATAACCTTACCAACAAGGTCAATGGCGTTGTTGAAACCCAATTAGCAACCTTTACCAACGGTTTCCGTGAACGAGACTTAAAGAAGTTCGAGGACAAATTGCAAGGTTTGTTATAACCATAAATTTCCGTTCATTTTTGACAATAAATTGAAATTTATCCGTCTCATGTTACCTTTGAAAATTACACGACCTTAGCTGTAAATATAGGACATTTAGTCGCGGCATTTTTCAAAGATCCAACATTCCATCAGAGGCCCCATCCTACTGGTTATTACCAGTCTAGAGACAGCCAATGATTCATTAAACTGGTCCGGTACAGGGAGCTCGTTAGCCCTTTATCATGACCGAACAGATTAAAATCTACCTTTTATATGTATATATTGTAAATGCTTCGATTCTGGTCAATAACCCTCATTAAGATTTTGCCACAACTCTTGGTCATCACGGAGATAAAGAAAAAATGTCGAAAGAAGCCAAGGTCCGTTATCATGGAACTGATTTTGAACTGTTACTGGAAAGTATCAACGCTGGGCAGTCCTTTTCCGATCTCGATGGTGTTGGACGCGCTCACATTTTAGGCTTAATGCAAGGTTTGGAGCTGGCCAGATTCCTGAAACTCGAAAACTGGGATCTAAAAGCCCCATTTTTCGACTTTGAAAAATAACCTTTGATATTGTGCAATAAAGTCAATTATTTCCGTGAATACGAAAGTCTTTTATTAGTTGATATTTCAGTAAATCATTTTATCTTTGTCTCTTGGGTCGAGTTTGACGTTTTTGCTAATCTGGGTGTAGATGACCGTCGTAGAAATAGCTTACTTACTTGGGCACAGAACCCTGGCGTGATTTATCACGCGGAAGTCTATAATTTAAAAAGGAATCTCGCAGATTCCAAATTAAATAGACTTTCTAAAAGTAGGTGTGGTTCCTACCTATAAAATTCGAGAATGGTTGGAGAATAAACAAACAA
>SCLD01018637.1:0-18440 GCA_004367895.1 Oikopleura longicauda
TCACTCGCGAACGCGCCTGGCCCGGGAGAATGATGCGTTTACGATTCAAATTAAAACATTAAACAAGCAAGTCGCCATCCTACTTGGCAATGAAGAAACAACCAGTATGAGTAAGGATGAGGCGGCCAAGTTTTATACGAATACAATTGAAATGCAAGAGATCGCGACAAAGTACCAGGCCGAGAATAAGGTCCTTGTTGCCCGGATCGATCAACTTGAAGCCGATGGCAAGGAGGATGTCGAGGCCAAGCTGAAAGAAATGAGCCACTTGTTGGAGCTGGAGAAGCTGGAACGGGCCAATATCGAGGCTGAGTTGACCGGTTTCAAGGAGCAACGGCGAACATGGAGTGCCTATTTCGAGCGTCAAAAAGAGGTCGAGCATACGGATGAATCCGATGAAGAGATGGACACACTGGTGAACAATCAAACATCGCAAAATTCATCACACCATCATAAGAAATCACCGCGAAAGTCAATGTCATCAAACTCGGAGGATCGCATCAAATTGGGCCTGATCGAGCAGCAAATGGTCGATCTGAAGGAGTCACACGAGGAGCAGATTGACGAGTACAAGGAGAAAGTGGTCGAGCTGACCAAGACGGCGACGGCGTCAAGCTGTGAGACGATGAAGCTACAGAGTGAGATGAAAACGTTGCACATGAATGTGACAATGAAGGAGGAGGCAATCAAACGGTTGAAAGAGGACATTGCGTTGCACTGTGACAAGAACAATCGATTAATGTCGACAATGGACATTGAGGCTAAAAATACGGGCAAATTGACCGAGCAATATATGAACATGAGAGAGGAGAATGTCTCATTACAAATTGCACTTGAATCGTCAAAGAAACGCTCGGCCATGTTCGAAAAGGAGCTCGAGCAAATCCAACAGGATCAACAACGCGCCACACAACATGAATCGGGTCAACAACTGATTTTGGACACGATTCAACAGTTGAAGCAGCAAATGGACGAAAAGGCAGTTGCCGAGACAGTCGCACTAAAGGCCGAGCTGGACCAGGCGAAGAAGGAGGCGCTGGCGACCAAGGCCACCGCCGACGAGCAGATCAAGGCGAGTGTCGAGACAAAGGCGCGCCTGGACGCCCAGATCGACGTCCTCAACAAGACCCTGGCCGAGGAGCAGGCCAAGACGGCCACGGCAACGAATGAGTTGGAACGCGTCAAATCACGTCAAATTCTGGGCGGTTTCAACGATGGTGATGGTCAAGGAAAAACACCATCATCACCAGGTGCGGCCAAGGCCGTGGCAACACTAGAGACGAAACAATTGAATGATGAGATTCGAACACTAAAAGCAGAAAAGGCGAAAATCGAATCACAAATGGTCGAGTTGAAACGCATCGCTCAGGATGCCGAGAAACGGATGAATACGGCCAATGAGGATTATGCCAAGTCGAATCTGGTTCGTGACAAAGAACTGGCCGAGCTGCAAAAGACTATTGAGCAGCGCGAGGCGACAATCAATAAGCTGGAGGAGAGTGTGACTCAGCTGAAATCGGCCTGTGGCCAGGAGGACATCAATCAACTCCGGTTGAAGCTGGAAAACGCGCAACGCGAGCTTGAAGGCGTCATTATTCAGCTGAAAGAGCGCCAGGCCGAGCTGGACGAGTCACGCGAGCAGTACAATCAACAGATTGTCCAACATGGCAAGGCACAGGAGACATGCTCCACATTGCGCAGTGAGAATGGCACGTTGAAGATTGAAATGACGAAATTGGCGACGTCAGCCGAAGTTCAAAAAGCTCGTAATGATTCAATGCGTAAAGAGTGGGAGGAGGAGCGCGATGCCTTGAAGAAGAATGCCGAACATGTCGAGCAGCGGCTGGAGCAACAGACGAGCCAGAATAAACTGTTGCATGATCAGTTGCAAACGTTGAACGAGCAAGTGCGCTCATCCCGACGTCGTGCGTCAATGAGCAACACCTCGATCACATTTGAACAATCGCAAACATCAGTCGACGATCAAGATGAGCAGAGCTATGCCGAGATACTCGCCATTCAACGCCGTGAACTAGCCCTGGTCGAGTCTTCGCGCGATGTCGACCGGGCCGAGAATCTGCGGCTGAAGCAAAAGATTAAGAATATGGAGCGGCAAAAGGAGGAGACGGAATCATTGTTGCGTGATTTGGAATCATTGAAATCACGCCCGTCAATCACCTCTGAACAGCATCAGGAGCTGATGGAAAAGGTCAACCAGATGAACATTTTAAGGGAGTCGAACTCGGTCTTGCGCGACGAGAAACTGCGCGCCGTTGACGAGCGCGACAGTGGCATTAAAAAGATCAAGGATCTCGAGCTCAAATTGGAGCCACTGATGCGACGTGAGAATGAGTTCAAACAGGAGCAGAGCAAAATGGAAGTGGAACACAAGAAACAACTCGATGAACAGACCAAGGCGAAGACTGTGGCTGAAGATGAGGTTAGTTTTTTACTAAACTGAATTTTTTAATTTGGCTCTTTTTTTAGGTGAAAAAACTCAAGGCAAGCACCGTCCCCAGTGATCAAGTCAAGAAGATCATCTCGGTACGCGACGAGTTCAAACAAAAGTTCGACGCCAAATCGGCTGAAACGCGCCAAAAAGAGTCGGAACTGGCCGACATCCGCGTCAAGTGCGATGCGGCACAGAAGAAGGTGACCGAGCTGACGGAGCAAAATGCGAAGTTAACCGAGAAGGACAAGAAGAACGAGGAGGACGCGGCCAAGGAGAAGGACAAGTTCAGACGCTTGCAACAACTGGCCAAGGGCTATCGCAAACAAGGTAGAAATCAAGGAATAAGCATTTTGATTAACTCGTGTGTTCAGTGGCCGACAAAACCGAAGAGATCGAAAAGATCAAACAAGAAATGGAGAGCAAACTGGCCGAGCAACAGAACAAGGATGAGCTCGGTAAGTTTTAACTATAAATAATTTAATTTAATAAATTACAAAAAAAGAAGTTGACGCCGAACAATCGAAGAAGGAGGAGTCCGATCTGGCCAAGAAAATGCTGCAGAATCAAATCACCAAGCTGAAACAGGACTTGGCGGCGGCAAAAACCGAGTTGGACAGCACCAAGAAGGAGCTGACCGAGTGCCAAGCCGAACTGGCCAAGTTGCAAGACGAGCACAAAATGGTCCAAGACAAGAAGAACAAGATCGTGGCCAATGCGGGCAAGAAGATCAAGAAACTCCAGGCCGATCTCGCCGAGGCCAACAGTAAACTGGGCATTAAACAGCCCAGCAGTAAGGAGACGACGCCAAAACCACCGACACCAGGTAAACTTTAATGTTCAATAACTTAAACTCGATATTCAATTCAGCCGAAACGCGCGATGTCGCCGAGGTCAAACCAGCGCCGCGTCCAGCACCACAGAAACGCGTGGGAACGGTGGCGCCACTGTCAACGCCGCCGACAACGGCCGTGGTGGTGCCAACCACATCGGTGACGCAACAACAACAGCCCGTCACTCCTGTCGCCCCAGTTTTACAGGTCAGCTTTTAAAGCACTTATTTGACAATTAACACAACTTCGTTCAGGTCGAGACGCCAATCGTGGTGGAGACGCCACCGGCCGCACCAACACCACCACCGCCAGCGGCACCCTCGACGCCGACGCCAATAAGTGAGAGTACCTCTGCTCAAGATCAACAAATGGAGGCTGAGCTGGATGAGATACCACCGGCACCGGTCGAAACACCGGTCGAATTGGAGGAGCAACAGCAACAACAGCCGGGCCCGTCAAGTGGCGCCACCACCACCGCCAGTGCCGCAGCAACGCTGAAACGGCCACGCTCTGAAACGGATGACTCAGTCCAGATGCAAGTGGATGAGACGAAACGGGCACGTCAAGATGACGAAGAAGTGGTTGTCGAGGACGATGGCGTCGTTGTCATTGAGGAGAACGACGATGTCGAGGAGCCCGAAGAGAATGATGACGAGGTAGTCGAAGTGCCAGATGATGACGTTGAACCAGCTCAACCAGCAGTCGTCATCCCCGACGAGGACAATGACGAGTTAAGCGAGCCCGCCATTGAGATCCATGCGCCCGAGCCCGATGAGGTTGACGAAATGGTCGAAGAGGATCCAGTTGCCGAGCCGGTTGTTCCTCCCCCGCAGCAGCAGCAACAACAACAACGACCGCCCGCATTAAATGTGCCGCCACAGTTGAGCGGATTCGGTGGTCAAGGGCTCGCGGCACAACGCACCCAGCCAGTGGCGGTGCCATCAACACCAAGTAAGTAGACATTGTTTGTCGTTGATTTCAAAAAACAATCTCGTTCAGATCTAATCACAACTGGCCATGGCGATGACAATGACGATGGTTGTGTGCCGCGAACGCCGACCCTGGTGATGACGGGCCGCGCCCAACACGAAGGTAAGTGTGTTTTGTCTTATTATTGATAACTAAACAACCAAATCAAACACAGGCAACCAGTCACTTGTCTCGCCTCAAGTCCCCCAAGCCGGTCAACCATCGAATCGGTTCACGTTTTTCGGCTCAGAAACGGCCGATCCAAATACAGCAGCAGTGCCGACATCTTCGACACAACCAGTCTCGACCTCGTCTGGATTTGGCCAGTCGGCCTTTGGCTCATCGGCGGCTGGAGCGTCGAGTTCGTTTGGTTCAAGCACATTTGGCAGTGGTAGTGGCGGTTTCGCCTCAATCGCCAGCACCGGCTCGACTGGCGGCGGCGGATTTGGCGCGTTGTCGTCACAGCGCAAGGAGGAAGATCACAGCGTACCAGGCACCTCGGTGGAGTCACCAAACGCACCTGGTGACAACAATGCCGAGGACAAGTAACTTAGGAGAATGACACTTTACTTTAGCAACTGCCCAGTCACTTCTAACTTCTCCACTGCCAATAAATATTAGCGCACAATATTCTTTAAATTGTTTCTTTGACTGGCATTTTGCATCCTCAGTGTCAGTTTTGAGCAAGAGTTTAATAAATGGTGTTCATGGTTAGAGTTGGCAAAGACTCAGCATGCAACGGAATAACACAATGTTGATAATATAACTGACACGACAAGCGTTGCTAGAGCGTGATACTGCGTGTTTTATGACAAGCAGTGAAATCTGTGACAATAGAAGACGTTTCGGTCCTCTTGTTGTCTATACATAAGTCAGTGCAATGGAAACAACGTATTAATGTTACAATATGCGACAGGTGTGCAGACAACATCAGTCTTAGCAATCATTACCATCAAGGGACATGTCCTCACAAGACATAATCCGTTTTCAGTGTATTCTTCCCCGTGACATAATCTAATACAACATAGGCTGCTGCATAACAAACGCTATGTAAACCGGTTCATGGTCATGTAAACATCAACATGGTGTTCGCGCTATCATGAACACTAGGAATATTCACAATCAGAAACCGTAATCTAGCTCAGTTGTATTATCTGATCCTTATCTCAGAGTATGACATCGTTGCAACAAGAAAACAGAAACGCAAGGTCGATTGGAACATTGAAATTTACATAGAACTTTTTAAATAACACTTCGACAGAAATTGTAGTCGGTTTAGTACAGAGAGGTCAAACGGTTCGTATTTTTGATAATAAGTTGAACTTGCTTCGTTGTTGAAGATGTGCATAGCATTCACAGATGTCGTCGTCAAGTGCTGCTGTTTCCCTGCCTCTTCAAGTCGTTTGTTTTGTATCGTTTTTCTTTTATAAATCAGGGCAGTTTCGGTTCTTCGTTTGGAATGCGGCGGTTACATAAAGTACTCTTTTTTCGTGTTGGCTGAACAAAAGGGTAAGTTTGTACTGTCAACTTATTATTGGCTAAATTGTACCTCCAATTTCGTCGGTGAGTGACTCGCGCGAGCCATCTCCCAAGTGGCCCTCGGTCTTGTAAATCCCGGCTAAACATGGGGTTAGTGGGGTGTCCGTCGTTCAGATCTCTGATTTTACTTACATCGTCTTTGTTTCAGATGTCGATTCAGCATCGTACACAGCCCGATGACCACCAACACGGCGGTGACACCGAGCAGCACCCAGATTAATCCAGTCACACCGGCGGCCTCATTGATCAGTTCTAAATAACAACACATATTAGTCCGGTTGATTCTCACGGCTTCGGCGAACAAATCAAATAAATCCGATCAAAGTCCGTAAACCCGCAGATTTAAATGTTGAGTCCCTGCCCCATTACGGATTTGATGATTTTACGATTATGGACGAAAAAGTGAAGGGGCGAAAATAAATTATCCACACATCTGGCAATGATCACTTTACCACGAGCCTTATTTTTGGCAACGCTTAGAAAGTAAACTAAATGGACCGTTGTGATTGAATTAATGTTCACTTAACGTTCTAAGACGCCTCTGTTCTTGGCATTTGACTCGTTCGAATAGGTCCAGACTATTGATTCGTGTGGACGTTATAAATCTATCGTTTAATGTCGACCCGATCGCGTATGATCGGCACACACAGACGCCTGACTTTTGACATGAATGTTGACCTTAGACTTAATTGGGGGTCCAATTTTGAATTGATCAAGTGGGCGTTCGTCGATTAGAGCCACAATTTGCCATTGAGTTTATGCACACAAGAAGAAAAGCACTTGAAACTGAAACACATGCTTCTTCTACCATATTGATTTTGAATTATCATACGCGCCACTTGTTCGATGTTGAACTAATGCCCATTAAGAGTGAGACGGCTTTCTATGTCAAGAGTACCAGGATGCCCGAAATGATTACTCCCAAGTTATGGCTTCCGTTTTCGGCTTTAATGCGCAGTGTGTGCGCTTCATAATTGAATGGTATAGTTACCATCGAGCAAAATACATGGTGAAGCTTATCGACATGCAAGATAGTCTGCATTAGTTGGCCCCTGAGTGATCATCTACTTGAAAAATGAATGAAGCGCACTAATCAAACCATCTGGCGCACCCGTCAATGATGAACGAGGCGAACGCGTTCTATCAATGAGTGGTTGTAAACTAAAAGTTATTGATCGGAAACAAGTTTACCTTTAACTGGCAGCATAATCTGGTGTGTCTGCTGCCCGTGCTGATTCTCCGACTTGCAAATGAACTTGACCGAGTTATCACTGATTTGAATACTGTCCGTTTGTATCGAATCCCCTTCAGAAAGAGTATTAGCACACACAGTCTTTTGATATAAAGTGCACTTACCATCTGCTAACCAGTGTTCCAGTGTGGTTTTAGTCTGATTATCGGCATCGAAAAAGATCCACTCAAAAGATGAAAGTGGATTTGATTTTGCGTTACATTTGAGTATAACTTGATCACCGACGAAAATGTCAGTTTCATTCAAGGTTGCGTTCAACGAGACAATTTGTATGTCAACATCTTTGGGGCCATATTCAACTACCAGTGGCTCGGTCCACGTGCTTTGAGCCATCACTTGACCATTTTGCTCGGCCAGACAGCGGAATTCACGCTGAAAGTATAAAAGATGAATACATCACTCTAAAGATAAGTGGATTTTGGTAAAAAGCGTGAAATTTCATCAGAAGAAGCAACTAGTCGTACATAAATTAGTATGCTTATTACTGGCCTTAACACAATAAGCATCGGGATAGATTGAGTTTGCTTAGAAAGTACGGATAAGAACGATTGATTAACGAATGATGAACAAAAGTAACCAAAACAACGACAATTACACCTTCCGACCAGGCAAATGGTTTTATAGATGCCAAAATGATATTTTGAGCGGGATAGAGTCGAAGGCTGCTTATTGCGACACTAGCTTGATGAGTCAAAATGCGGTGTAAGTGTGGCGGAACGGTGAAAATATCAACATTACTAACATCAGCATTAAATTTAAGGCTGTCCGCCACGACAATGCTTATTGACGAGGCAAAGGGCTTACAAGGTTTACATACATATGCACTTTCATAGGGTACTTAATGTGATGAAAGCATCACTTGGTATAAATAGTATTACATGATCAAACAATAAACTAAGGAGATAGCCTATGTGTTGGCAAAACACTTCCCGCGCTTTCACTTGTCTACAAGCATACACACTAACTAAAACACCAAGACATCAAGACTTTCGAATATGAGTTTTTTCACCTTTTCATGATCATCGTAGCTAACGTTCGACAGGTAAAGCCGGTTAGTTGTAGATGACACATTTTCGTCCGATTTGACCAGTTCATCTTCAACACCATCATACGTATTTCCGTCCTGGTCAACCCACGTAATTGTGGCCGCCGGTTTTGCGTTGGCGGCGGTGCATGTGGCCACTAGTATAGAGTCGTCGTTCTCCACAGCAGATAATTGTTCGGGTTTAAGTGACACTTGTGGTATTGAAATGACATTGATCTTAAACATGCCCGTCACAGTTTTTGTGGCATCTTTACAGTCGAAGTAGCCCTCGTCGCCAAAGTCAATGCCATTTTTAACAATAGTTAACGTTGACTTGACGCCGAATGATGAGTTTGTTGGTTCATATGCCCACGTTGGATCGAGCGATGTTGGTTCATTGTCATTGACGCGTAAGAATAGGGTTTTGGTTGGTGTTTTTCTTCGTCGCGTTTTACTGTCTGATGTCCAACTGACTTGAACATAGCTCCCTGTATAATCGCATGTAATTGTAGCAGGCTGGCCACGTATGATGTTGAGTACGGTCGGGTCTTGTGTTGTTTCGGCCAACCCCGTAGCTAAATATAATAACGTAAATATAACTGGGTTAGACGGATTAGACGATTACGACCCCCACATTACTGAAGCAAAGCCATTTAGTCTTACAATAAGGTCCCTCCTCGCGTTGCCAAAAAATAAGAGAAGGGGTGAATATGCGTTATGGTAAAATATGCGCATTTGTTCCTGACGAGATTAGTAAGTTTTTCGTAAAGCTAAATGACCGAAAGAGGTGAAGTCTTCGTAAATGTAATTATCTTAATTATACTTAATCTTAACTCTCTGCGAAAATGAGGCAAGTGCGTACTTCTGGGAGAATACTAATCACAATTAAATTTAGATTAACATTGCTTGCATTACACACCCAGGGACTAGAGGAGAAGTAAACTAATTTGAAAATGATTACGAATGGCTCGTTTGTGCTACTGCAGTGAGATAATGGGGGTCTGGGCTGCCTGTCTGATAGCGTGACAGATGCTGCGTTCTCAGCCTAGCCCAAATGGCACTTTACAAAGTGTTTACAACATTGGCCTGGCCTGTTTGTACAGATCTGTACGTGGTGCGTTAACCGCTTTCACTCCCTCACTCTCTCGACTTATAATGAGCTTTCAATTGTTTCCTGTAAGTATCCGCCCGGAACGATGTAAACTAGCGAGTACACGCCCATATGATCTAAACAGGTTCCCACATAAGCTTGAGGCTGGCTGCCATTTCATTTAACATTTTGCACACCACTCCACATCTGGGCGGAGTACCCCCGACTGACACTTTTTTAGTGTCAATTAACATTGCGCACGCTTAATTATGCGTCAAAAAGCGCTCGACCGCGAAAAATTCGCGGCTGTAGGCCACACACACACGCACACGAGCGAAATAAGAATCGAGCGAAATGAAAACCTAACAAATATTTTTTGAAACTTTGGGCCTGTGGCCAGGTGCGAAAAAATATTATATCAGGCTCAAATCTGTTTGAATCGCAGCTCAAACAAAAACGCGAGCTTGATCTCGGCCTTTAAATCAACCTGAGATCAAGTTCCCTCGTTTGTTGTCGATACTATGTTAATGTTTGACAATTTTGGCTACTTTTTCTGCCACTGTCTTTGTTGCTGTGGTTAAAACACAAAATATGGCGTGTAAAATCACATTATTATTATGTTTCGGGCGACCAAGGGGCTCGAAAAATTGTCTTTCACAAATGCATGTAAATAATAAAGGAAACAGCGATTATTCTTGGCAAGGAAGGGTGGGTGGGGTTAGTTAGGGGGTAGAGTTGAAATCAAAACTGCGATCAGCGCTTCAAACTGTATCCGTGTTAAATTTCGGATATATCTAAATGCATATAAAGACGCCGTCGCGGACTCTAAAGTCCATTCACTCGAAGGACGACGGTTGTGATTGATGGCCATTCTGATTTTGTTTAAGGTGTGTCAACCAGCCCGGATGCTCAGCATTACTAATGACGTTGCTCCGACTGAGCTATTGTACTTTGTTCAGACAAAATCGACTAAAGTCGGTTCCGGTTGGATTGGGTGGCAATTGTTTCCAATTCTAAGCTCATGATCGATTAGAATCACGTTAATCCGGGCTAATGTGAGTGACAAGTGGAGAGGACGTATCTCTGACTCTTTCCAAGCGTTGCAAAATCCCATCTAGATACTTGAAGCTAATCGCGTATAACCCCGGCGCTAAGTCGAACAGGCAATCTAGGAAATCAACGAACAGAGCCCAAGAGTCCGGTGATACTGGTTCTTATAACAATTAAAAAGTCGTTTTAATTGGCTCCGGGCCATCATTCTCGATGATGCGGTTTGGTTGTCGGACCCTAAAGAGTTGGGAAGATTCTTTTTTATCAGCGAGGCCTAAATTTGTGGTTTGCAATTGACAAAGTATGTGCGCCAACTCTAGCACTTAGTGGTCGTTGATTAGGGCAATATACACTTGGCGTGACGAAGTCATCATGAAACAACCGAAGCAGAGTAAGTCTTGCTTATCTCATTATGACGCTAAACAGTTTTATCTCTGGCGGTTCCGTCGCTACTACGGCGAGAGCGTTCAAAATTAAACGGCTACTGATACTGTCACGGTGACAAACTGTGTAAACGAAGTGCAGAGTGCGGTTGTTGCTCCTCCTTCCTTTCCACCGTGCCCGGCGAAATTGCGCGTGTGTGTGTGTGCATATTGATAACGATTAAATTTTATGTTTTCAAAACTCAATAACTTGTTCAAATAACACTTTCAGCTTTTTGGCGTTTTCAGTGTTTGTTTAGTAAGACAGACTTGATGTCTTACCCCACTACCAGGGTAACAACTTTCGTAATTATGTTCTTATCTGGCAAAAAGGTGTCTAGAGTTTTTTTGCTTCGCATTGTGAGAATGAAAAAAATGTATGGAGACAATTGATGAACTAAAATATTATTTTTGTCTCGTTACGTCGATTCCCATAATAATAGATTTCTTACGTTTACTCTCACATCCAAAAAGAGAGCGAGAGATCGCTCCTTTCATTGTCAACATCCGATCATCTCGCACTATAGAAACAGTATGTACCCGCGAATTAGACGCTTCTCTTTATAAAGGGATCCAATTATCGGCCAATGATGACAAAATGAGCCGGAAATGTTTGATTATGTGTTCGCTAAGTATAATTGATGTTCTCGCGCCTACCTCAGTCTATTTCAGCAGACACGCGTCAAAAAGCCAGAAACAGCTTAGCTGGACACTTATTCAAAGTAAGATGTTGAGTTCACCGTAAACGACCTAGTGAAAAAACCGCCGATCCGATTTAGTCATGGTTCATGGTATACCGCTTTGAATGGAATGGTGCACACCAGACCGCTTCCACAGTGTGGATTAACACACTGGCCACTAACTAACGTCAATTAAGTTTTGATATTACTCGTTACAAATTGATCTGTTTGTAACTATACTACGTTGGCAGTGAGAGGCGAAGTGGGTGCTTCATTTCCACTGACTATCTCAATGTTAATTAATTCCTTGTGTATTTGTAGTTTTCTTTCTCGGTCTCTTGCATTAATCTCCGTATCACTGGGACATATTGAGTGACCCCGGTTAACTGATGGCTTCCCATGGTCTAACAGTGACCTAGCTCGAGCGATGACCTCTTTATTCATGGCTTTTGATCTTATCCGAGCTACATGTGTTTTTCACGCTAAGCATTACAATGTGTAATAAAACGCGCACTAACACGTTGCCAAAGAAAAAAAGAAGGAAATAAAAGATCATAATCAGGGTGCCGTTCGATATATACAAGTCTATCATGTTAGTTGAATACCGCTACATGCCACTAATTATAAACTTTGTGTCAAAGATGAAGCGCACGGCCAAGATGGGATCATGATATCGCGCACCCGTAATCATCTACACCGCACCACCACTACCACCGTCACCATCTGTCATTACGCCAATGTATGGTGTAATTCGGTGGTGTTGTTACCGTTCAATGTCAAAGGTGTGGCAGTCTACAACACATTCAACCTCTTTCGATTTCTACTCACTCTCGTCTCGTCTGAGTGAAGTAAAGTGGGATGAGTGGGAATATGCGCGTGTGATTTAATTGTTTATAAAAGTAAATATTTAACTAACAACCACTCAAGGGGCTATGTGTAAAGCATCTCCACTAATTTGAGTGACAAGGTGCACACTCTGACTACAAGGAGTATTTGATCACTATAAATCATGCAAACAGTTAAAATAGCGGAAAACTTATAACACCTATGAATACTGCGTCGAATCGGAAGGAACTTATGGATGTGATAAAAAATTGGCCGTGTTCCCGGCGACATTTGTAAAAGCTTGGAACATGTTTCTTGTGTTGCTTGAAGAGAACACGCGTCTAACAGGAATTAAAAGTACACGGCGAGGCGTAAAGCGCACTATCGTAAGCCTGTACTTTAAATGTTATCATCAAGTTGGGCGAGATCTGTGGCTTTGTAAAAAGTAGTTCGGCTTCGCTAAAACGTGCATCTCACACTTTACTAATTATTACCAAGCTGGGTACTTGTGAAATAACCGCTCCGAAACTATTTTTGGGCCGCTCGTAATGCCGCTCGGCCTTTTATTCGCGTATTGAATTAATCCGAGCGGAGTGGTGGTGGTGGGGTTTACTAAAATCAACCATGGACAGAAGCCCGCTCGTGCCGCTTATGTGGAAATCATAACATCAAACGGTCAATATGGCAACGCGATTGTTCTCTTTGGACGGTCACTAGCTAATTCCAGGGAATCTTTTTTGTCATTTTAATGAACAGTCACATTCAAATCCCATTGAAAGTGGATTAAACTCACCTGCTAACAATAGCACTGTTTTGAACGTCATCATTTATTCGTGTCTTCGATTAAATTCTCTCTCTATGTTCGTTTTCCTCTGATTGAATCTGATGCGGCTCTTTCTTTTCTATTAAATCAAGTAGTATTTTTGTTTTCGTCCTCGGCGGTGTGTGGCAAAGTAGTATGGCTTCACTTACTCAGCGCGCATATTCAACTTGATGATGTTGCGATGAGAGAGAGAATGAGTGAGAGCGCGGAGGCAGAGTCCCCTACCAGGAGGGCGCCAGTGCGAGATTATCCTGTGGCTCTTTTTGATTATCTGCCCCACTACTCAATAAAGTAGCTGGAAGAAGCAGATGCAGCCTGTCTCGAAAACTCCTCCAGCTAGATCACCCATTCAAGGGAGATACAGGAAACATGATCATGTATCGTTATTGAATAATGCGTCAAGTCTGTGTCGACACTCATAATAAACGCAATATTGATGAGCGGCATGATCGATGCATTGACCTTATTACACTCACTATAAAGTAATTTACAGTATGGCCAGTTTCGTGGCAACAGCTGCTAATTTAGTTATCGGAAATGAACAAAGCTCGTTTTGTGTCTTTTGTAGTGTTGACTTAGAAAACAACTAGAAAGAGAGTGACGAGGGAGCTGTTCCTCATGAATAACTTCGATAATTAATGTTTTGTATATTTTCTAGCAATCAGATTTGGCTTCTTTGTGAAATCCCGTTAGTTTGGGTTTCAAATAATGATAGTAGGAGAAATCGCTTCATTCACGGATAATAATTATAAATGCAGTTTGCCGTTGAGCCCTTCTTTCATCTGTTCCGTTTTGAATGGGGGTTGAACCCTATCATTTTCACAAGACTGATGAACATCAACCAACGTTTGAACTGCGCCCATCGATCATTTTTTACTTGACTTGCACTAAGTAGCACGGCTCTTTGATAAAGTAGGGTAAATGCCCCCTGCCTGGGCTTAGTAATATTAATTCAATGTCGCTAAATGCACAAATCAATAATCGATTGTTCAGAAATTTTCACATATATCTCCAGTTGAATGTGGTAATACATCGGATTTACATGTGACAAAAACAGCAGGAAGTGAGCTGATGCATATCATTTTCGTCTCTATATGTGTGTTCTAGATCGGCCTATCTGATAAGCGTCCCATATCGCGGTGATATCGATTCAGGCATTTGACCCAAAGTTAATTATCAATCCACTTCTGCATTCGTAAAAAAGGAAGCTTGAATGGAAGCACGCCAGGCAGCAGCTGCGCTTGGGTATCCAGTGGTTGATCTTGACCTTATCAAATAGACACATGTAATGGTATCGTTGATGTGCGTTGACATGAATCACTTCAGTTTCGAATCGTTCGCAGTGGACAACAAGTTATTTGTGCAACACTTCAATTGTATATTGATAAGCACTTTTGCCAGGGCGCCTCCACACATCACGAAACATCAAAAAACGCCGATTTGACCCGACGCCCGGTCGGCTCTATATTGTCATGTGTGAAAATACAGAGTTGGGGCTTGGCCACGCATCTGGTGTTTTACTTATCAATCAACGCCTTCATGTTCCGAGCCCCTGTCTCAACCTTCTCCCCGACTTTCCAAAACGGGCATCTTCCGTCCCTGCGATCAGATTTGCCTGGCAACATGCATAAATTAACACTTCAATATATGACAAGTTGTTTTGATTTCCATTCAAATAAGAACTGGCTTTAGAGCGAACTAATTGAGGGCAAAGAAATCTTGCTGAATAACGCTACTAACACGCGTGGCACGCCATCAATATTCATGTAATCTCCAAGCATTGACTGGCATTATGCCATTTGAAACACAAAAGTGTCAAAAGTGAAACAAACACCCATCAGTAGAAAATACAACATGTTGGAATGGATTTAGGGGCGCGCACACGCCTTTCCGGTCGACTTACATTCTTGCTATACGTTCAATCTTGAGCTGGTCTCTTTTTTTATTGACTTGGCAAGAAAGTCAAATTAATTTTTCATGAATATATCCTCATATTCAGAGTCCTATCACCTAAACCTCGCACGTCAGTTCAGACTGGTGATGTTAAAATAGTAGTAATAAAGTTAAATTGCAATAATGTCGGCATTGGCCTTTATTGCAAGGTAGTTCTTCTAAGGGTCTCTTGTCGCGTCATTATCATGCTTGAACAAAAACTTCAACACCAAAAACAACCTAGATAACGGATGAGTGGGGTCGTCGGGTGATGGTGGCGGTGTAGTGTCCTATTGTCCTATCAAGCCCCTCCAATACTCTAGATATCATACGTAAGAATGGTCGAGGAACAACTTAAAACGAACTTAGGCAATCTTTCCGGTTCACTTTAAGCCGAAATGGAAAAAGGTACGATAGTTATTACGTAGAGTGGCCCGGATATCGGCGTCAAAAATGGATACACTATTCAAATAATTTCAAATCAAGTGACGTAAACACTCCATCGTTAAATAGTAGTATCAAGTGGACGAACAGTAGAAATGGTTAATTGTTCGAGGCTATGTTTTAAATCTGATTCGTATAGATGCAAACACACGCGCCACTCAAACATGTCGACATGCACTCACACTCGTGCCGGACCATTGAAGTCGAAACCCTCATTACGTGTTCGCTATTCGCATTTTTCAAACAATGTCTCTACCCCTTTTTTCGGGACTCGCGCACACATGCACACGAACGCATAGTGGTAGTAGTACCTAAGGAGAGTGGCGAATCTCGACCCTCAATTGTTTCAAAGTGGCAGGCACTCCAGGTTGGAAGCTAAATGCCAGAATTAAAAGTGCAAGTCTCCAACCTCTTTTTTGTCACCTCGCCGCCGCCGCCAAAGATTAAAAATCAGAAAAGTCTCAATTCCTGAGACTTGACATGGGTGCGTAGTACGAGCAAGCAAGTGATTTGGTTGTTTTAGGGCGGTCGTTAAAAAAAGTGTCCCCACATCTAGCGCTCGGAAAAGCAACAAGATTCACACCTGGTTCGAGCGATATAAAAGTCGGTGTGGTCTTGTCCATCAAAACCTCATAAAAAGCGTGAAATTTGATGTGTGCAAGAAAAAACTAAAAAACTTGGCAATGAAAAAGGTTAAAGATTAGACATCTGAAAGCGGAAATGCGTAATATTGGGCGGGTGTTAGATAAAATCGGAATGTTTTTCTTTTTGCGCCTGTTCGAGCACTGGGAGATCGGCACTGGATCAAAGCCAAGGCGAAGATTCGAATCTAGAAACTGTTATAAGTGTTCTACAGGTGAAACGAAGCCCGTTATCAATGGCATTTTTAGATAAACCGGTCAGTTCAACCCTGATTAGCCTTGACCATGCCGTGAAGTTTGTTTGAAACGTGTCGAACAAAAAATATTAGTATTCATTTACACAAACATTGGGCAAGTTTTTAAAGCTCCAATGCATTTCAACGTGTAGTTCACCACCAGTCACTAGTGTTCGAAATTCGAAAAACACTGCCGCCTCATGCATTATATTGTCGCCGCTCGTTCAAGTGAAAAAATCATCTTAAAAATGCACGAAAAAAGTAATTAGCCGTTGAACATGTATAGACGAACATGAAAAGAGGGGACTGGCGATGGTGGTGGTGCCAAGACAGCTTATCGCCACTTATTTGGGTGTTTTGATCAAACGGGCGGACGGAGACTGGTGACGGTGATTTATTTGATGTTGTTTGAGTTGTTTGTTTTAATTATATAACAGGTACTAGTCTGCCAGGCTCAAGTGCATGTATGCGTGAATGTTCGAGAATTTGAAAATGACACATTATCCTATGTCCTATCAGCTGTCCAGTTGGTGGTGCCACGTACTTAAACATTGCGTTTACACATGTAAGTTGAATGTTAAATAAACTCGCAATTCACTTTCGAGCAGAATGTGTTGAGCATGCGTACCATTATGTCTGTATTTGGAAGACCCGGCCCGAAAGTGTGTGTTTTGGGGTATCTACTTAGCCTATGTTTGGATTAGCTTGTGGTGGTCTTGGCCATTCCTTTATGGTGCCCCCCAGATTCCACTTCTCTCCCGACTCTCGAGCATATTTTCACCAGAAGTCGCAAAAGCCAGACCGCCGAATAAGCTTCATTACGCACTCTATGTATAAGCCTATTTCCGACCACGCGACCGTAAACACTCACCCCTTGCTTTGGTCACGAATTACACCAACAAACTCCCAACACGTCCGTTATAGACGAGCCCACAACTTGACTTTATTGGAGTTGGTGTTTCCGTTCATCTTTATTTATGCCATGATATCTTAGACACGGCATTACTAGCGACGAAGGAGATTAGACAACACATCCCCACATGGCCGGGACACAACCTATTGAGTTGACTAAACAATGGCATGTATAAACAACATTGACTCAACTTGATTCACAAAGTCATATTTTGATCGGGGTTGCATGTTAACTGCAAATTCGTTCGATGAGAATTATGGCCGCTATATCGCAAAATCATGCACCTGTCGTAACGGACGTTAGTGTGCGAAAGCAGTTCACTAGATGGTAATTGATCATGTTTAGATTTTTGACACACTAAATATGGATAAACGGTGGTGAGTTCAGAAGAGAAGATACCAGAAGTGCGATAAAACTGTAAAAACGCGGCAGCTACTTATTAACACATTTTGACACCTTCTAATTATCTGAACTGCGTGTTTAGCCGACGCGGTGACAAGCAACATAAAGCATGATCATTCCGTCTCAGACATTTCTCACACACCACCGCCACCAGCGTTGATCGGGGGTGGGGAGAGAAAAAACATCAAAAGGGCGGAATTTCAGCGTGCGAACTTCTACATGTTGAAGCCACATTAAAGCAAGTTGAACTAGATCAAATGCTGATGTTTGGCTTTAGAATAGTGTAAGACATTTTTCTCAAATGTTTTTGTTAGTCGTCCATGATTCAATTTAAGGTTATCCAATTCGGCAATGGACTTGAAGTAATGAGTTGATGTAAATCTGGCTTACAACTTAACTTACACCACATGTGAAAAAGTTAATATAATTTTTTGATTGGATAAATGCAGTTTCACACACTACCAAATATTTCGGCCGGCGGACAGTTAATATTATTTGTCACCGTTGCGACTCAAATCACTTGAAAGCTCCTTGGACAAATCCATTGCGGTGAGTAAACACCAAGTTGAATTTTTATTAAATAATGTTGAATAGCCTTGGAAATGATATTTTATGTATCTCTGCCAATACACGCGTCGTCGGACTTGTCGGTCATCAACAGCTGCTCATAGTATTTTCCCTTGAATTTAGCATCGAGCTCTTTGAAGCCTTTTACTTTGAGTTTCCAATCACATGTACGCTTTGTTTTTGACTCATTGTAATCACAATGGCAAAGGAACTTGTACTTCGTCATTTCGAGACCCTGCGGGGTTGGACAAGTGAACTGACACTGCTGCTTTAAAACATAACTTCCCTAAATAATGGTTTAGTTTTGGCTCGGATAATTCATCTCACCTGATTGTGATGGTCTCTCTTT
>SCLD01018746.1:0-18434 GCA_004367895.1 Oikopleura longicauda
TTACCTGGGAGCATAAAAGAAAGTGAACACGCAAGTGTTGCTGGCAGTAAGAGATAAAGCGGATTGATACAAAGACGAGTACTTTTTTGAATTTTCATCATACCGTACGATTCGTACGGTGATTTTTTTATTTGTAAATTTCTGAAAACCTTCCTAAGTTCGGCTAGCAGTGGAACAAAAAGCGCCGTAGCAGCGGTGTTCGAGCATATTTCAGTAAAGAGAGCAGCCAGTATTGAAACAATAATTGCGATAGCATAAGTAGGTAAGTCTTCGACGGCACGCTGAAGACCTGAAGCAAACCAGGATGAGAAACCAGATAAATCTGATGCATTGGCCATAGCAAAACCACCACCGATAACCAAAAGCACGCCCCAATTCATTTTAGCTTGGTTCGAGATGGTCCGGTTTCGAGTTTTCCACAAATAAGTCCAGTTTTCTCAGCGGGTATTAAAAATAAAATTGTTCCGATGAACAATGCAGGAACGCCATCTGTTATAAAATCAGGCTCGGGGAATAAATCAATCCAACCTTAGAGAGGAATTTATCACATAACAATTATTGTTAAAAATCTGAGGCACGTAAATATTTTAATACCTATAGAAATTCTATGTACAAAAAGTTTCGAAACATTATTTTCGAAAATTTTAACCTACGTGCACGCCCACGCACTCAAATCCGACCTTTGTCCTTAGACGTATAAAAACTAGATGGCCTTAATTTTTTTTTTCAAAAATCGAAAATTTTACTTTTTCTCAGAATAAAGTCCGATTCCCGCCAATATATAAATTCTTTCCTTTCATAAACCCAGGCTCTCGAAAGAACCAAGATAAAACTAAAATAACAAATGCTATCAGCACCAAAATTTCTTCCTGACTCATTTTTCCAAGATCTTTCCAAGATTTTTCAATAAGTTTTCTTACTCTTTTATCTTGGTCTGGGTTTGATTTGCAGCGCACGCCGAGATACCATGCTTGGAGGTACATAAACATCAAAATTATTGCGACAGTTGAGTTGACGATATTATAACCAAGCCACTGGATATAATTTAGAGAATAAGGTGCGTCAGGATATCTTTCTTGCTTAGGCTGTTAACCAAGTCAAACATGTTTTTTTCGAAACAACCATGAAACAATTTTCCACAAACTATTCTAAAATTGATTTGCGGGATCGAATGAGGTCGTACTAACTCATGCTCGCCATATTCAGAATCAGGAGAAAAAACAACATCAGAAAAATGTACAGATTAGTGACGTTTTTTGCCTTAAATGGTTTACAGCCAACTCTTGCCACAGTTCTTGGAGAACTAGATTAGGAGCAGTTCCAGTGAGCGTGGTTGTCCCACCAATTGAACAGGCATATGGAACGCATAAAATCATTCCCTTTTCAACTAAACTCAATTCATTCTTTTGGTCGTTGACAGTTGAATTCGGTTCTGTTGACTTTTGTGACTCGGCATCGAAATCGGAAGTTTCCTCGGTAACAGATTCTTCGAGTGGAGCGACCTCATTTTCTGCAAATGCTGTGAAAAGGGATCAGCTAATTCACTGTCCAGATGATCGTTTAAAGCCTATACATTATAGGGTGACACATAAGAGTAGAACACCCTGTCTTGAAGTTGCTCACATAAGAGTGGATTTTCAAATGTTTTCTCACATAAAGCTTCAAGACCGGGTGTCAAACTCTAACATGACAGTCAACAAATGGTCCTTTGATCCCTAAATTTGTTCTCAATTCCGGAGTCTTCTTTGTTCTTTTTCAATTCTTCAAGGACAGCAGTAACAATGGGAATCATCATAGCGGCAGCGGCAGTATTTGCAATCCACATTGATAAGAACCATGAAATTAAAATAAATCCCAACATTAGCCTCCTCGGTGACGATCCAATCGTTTTAAGAGTACCAAGTGCTATCCTCCTTAAAAACAAAATCAACATTCAGACTTGGACAGTTCCCGATGGAAATCGGGAACCAAGAAGCCGGGAACGTTCCCACGGGATCCGGGCGTGAATTGAGAATCAGATTATGAAAAATATCGAGCAGCTAATTTTCCAAAAATGGGAAATCGGACGGAAACCAGGAAGGTAAAATTTGAAAAACATCGGGAATGCCGGGAACGAGGGGGAACCCGACATCTGTTCCCGTTGATCTCTGGTTCCCGATAATGTTCTCGGATAGTTTCTGAAATGTGTTATAAATTAAGAGAAAGATTCAGTTTTGAACTGGAATTGATGACGTTGCATAATTTAATTTATGACTAGAGAAAATTGACCCGTTCCGCATGTCCACGTCTCAACCAGTTTCAGACCTTCTTGGACTTGTTTCGGTTACCTGTGCAAATTAGATGTTTCAATCGCGACCGCAACAGTCAATCCACCCAATAAAAGGAAATTCGTATTTTTCATGTAATTAACAGCTACAGTTCCGGCTGAGACTTGTAACGGGCTTTCAAACAAAGTTCCAAAGCTTCTTTCTTGACGAATGAGAGCACAGAAATATTGAAAACCCTACCTAAGCCAAAAAGAGGGAATAAAATGTATGGCAGTAGGGCAGTAACAGATATAGGTATACATTCAGTGATCCAAAATGAACCCATGACAAAGAGACAATATGCGAAACGAGCAACATTACGAGAATCGTATTCGCAAACAGTCCCAGCCTCACAGTCTTTTAATATGTGAATAAGTTTTTCAGTCCTGGTGATGTAAGGGTGACTTCGCTTCGCAATGTGACTGGGAATTGGCACTGAGCCATGGCTCATGGTCTATGCCATAAACTCTAAAGCAGGGTTCGAAATCACGACAAAAATCTTGTCGTGCGATCGGGCAGGATTTCATGCCTGACCAAATTGGCTGTCGTGCACGACTTAGATTTTGGTCTGAATAAATTTATGATGAATTTGGCTTAAAATCACTTATTTCACCAAGTTAGATCATTTAGATTCTATTTTAGTGTTTTTTTGCGTGAAATTATAATTTAACGTCAAAAACTTCATCAAAAATTGTATACCCAACTAGAAAATCGTGCACGACAAAATTTTTGTCGTGATAATCGTGCGAATCGTGCACGATTTTTGTCGTCTACGAAATCGTGCACGATTTCTGTCGTGATTTCGAACCCTGCTCTGAAGACTATAGGACATAAAAAATCACATGTGAAATAAAAATTGAAACTAGAGAAATTCAGTTCGACCTTGAAAATTTCAAGTTGAAATTATGTTCCTAAGAGACATTTGATTCCAAGTTGACTCTTTTTCGAACTTGAGGATCCCACTTTACACTCATTTTAATGACTTTTTTACAAGGGTTACTTTTTCACAATTCCTAAACTTGAAGGATTGCAACATCCAGGGTCGCCAATATCCTTTTCGCCGTCAATTATAATTATGGGTAGGAATAAAAGTGGGAAAAATAACGCAACGAATGTGTCTCGATAAAGCCAAAGTGCCTTAATTTAAATTATTTCATATATACTTTTATGGTGTTTCCTCACCTTGACTTTTGATTTGTTCACACAGCCCATGACTTCTTCAAGGTACCAGGCAAATAACACACCAGTACTTAATTTTTATAAATTCTATAAGTTCTCTACTGAACAAGATTTAACGTTCTTTCTGTTTAATCTTTTAAAGACAAGCAAACATTAAGTGAATGACTGGGACACCCTTAAGCGAATCGAGACACTTTTCATTTAGACTAGTTTCTTCCTTTGAAGAGTCGTTTCAAAGAAATTATGAAATTCGGTTTGGACATGACGGCGGACCAGAACTCTCGAATAATTCCTTTGTGCGCATTGTCGGATTTTTCTTTGTTAAACCACCGTAGGATATAATTTAGTTTATTTTGAACCGCAGTGTAGAACAAAACGGGTTACTTCTGCACAAATCGTCATCAAAGTGATGATGGGACCGAATTCTTTTTCATCACCAAAAAATCCGAACAGAAGGTGCACGAACAGGACGAGTATGAGTCATACTGTATGATGAAAAGTAGAAACATCGATTATCAACCAGCTCACATTGACCGAAAAGTCCAACCAGTTCATTTCGGTCGAACAGTCCAAAAACCGAAAAATTCGAATACCAAACATTATTCAAAATTCTGAACGAGGCGAACAAACGTTTTTTGCTTGTTAAAGTATTGGGTACTAAAGCCTGTAAAATACGCTGGTAAAAATTATTTTGGGAAATGTTGACAATTTCATATTCTCAAACGTCCTTGAAGTTTGATCATGGCGATCTTACATGGATCACACTTAGGTACCAAGGTCAATCTTGGGGTTTTAGGGTCGGATATAGCGGATTCACTCAGAACAAAATTTTGGAACAAATAAATGGTAAATAAACTTTATTATTAAAAGTGTTATCAATGTTGTTTCATCGATGCTAATCAAAGCGTCAGGTAAAATAATGAAATGAGTAAAATTTTGAAAAAAAATTTGTGCACATTTATGGCACTTTGAATACAAAAACGTTATTTGAATGGACACTCTAGAGTGGATTGCTCCTTCTATCTTCGTTCACATCATCATCAGGTGCCCTAATTTTTGAAATAATGAGGAATTATATAGAAATATATTATCACCATCATATATTTTCATATATATGAATTGAAAGATAGAGCACCGATATATTGTCGGACATATATCAGATATAGCAGTGAAAAATTTTATATCGGGGTTATTTATGAGTTCATCATAAATTAGATTTTGTGTTTGATTACTTGATATAGGGATCATTATCACTTGGTGGCGCTGTTGTGGTTGGTTCCGTTTCGGAATATGGATTGTTTGGATTATTTGGTCCGTATGGATTTTTATGTGGTTTGTCACCAGTTGGGTTGGTGTCCTCATTTCCGTCTGGGATTTGGGTTGGCTCTGCGGGTATAAATTCCGAATTCCACTCGGAGGCTGTTTGTGGTTTCCAAAAATTTTCTTTCGAATCACCAGTACAATTAGGAAGATAGCAACATTGTCTGCATACGGATGGCAACCCGTATTTTCCCGTTGGTCTACATTGATGATTCATTGGGCGATTACCAACAAAGTTACTTCGTTTTTGTTGCTCACATACTCCACCTGGTCGACAACCCATCACAACTTGCTCGAATTTTGTTCCTCGCTTCCTCACTTCTAGATAACAACCGTCTTGTGGATGGCGACATTTTTCCATTTTACCATTCGCGGCACATTCGAGGTAATTTCTTCCATGACAATGCCAACAAGACATTTCAAAATGAAACTGATTGTCAGCGATTCCGTCTTGTGGATTAACATCGGCGTTATTTGCGGCATTGAATTCTTCTGCCTTTTGATTGGCCACGGCATTTTGAATCTCTGCATTGAATGCCGAATTTGAAGCTTGCTGATTGGCTGCCGCGTTTGCTTGCTCTACTTCCGCTGCGGTAGGTAAGTTACCATTTTGATTGTTACCGTTGTTGTTACCATTAGTGTTAGCGCCATAATTAACATTTCCAGTATTACTGCCAGTGTTACCGCCAGTGTTACCGCCAGTATTACCGCCAGTATGGGTTGGATGGAATATTTGTATCATCAGTTGTAGTGGTAACTGTAGTCCGTGTCGATGTGGTTGCAGTCGTAGTGGTTTCTGTTGTAGAGGTTGTCGCCGTAGTCGTAGTAGGATCATCGTTTGAATACGGATTATTTGGTGTATTGGGACCATATGGATTTTTAACGGGTTCCCCATCGGGCGCATATGCATTTGCTGGTGCATCTGTGGTAGTGTCCGAAAGTGTTGTATCAAGCGTGGGTGGATAAAGCGTTGTCACAGTCGTTGTCGAGCTTGTTGTTGCTGAAGTTGTCGTGGACTTGGTCGATGTAGTCGTCGTACTCGTTGTTTCTGTTGTGGTGGTTTCCGTAGTTGTAGTCTCCGTTGTCGTAGTCTCTGTGGTTGTGGTCGTGGTATCTTCAACAACCGGTGGGCTAGTTGTTGTGGTAGTTGCAGTAGTCGTGGTTGTCGCAGTAGTCGTAGTTGTCGCAGTGGTTGTAGTTGGCTCATCATTTTTTGGCTTTTTCTTTTTCACATTTTTTTTCGAAGCGTTATTTTTAGAATTATTTTTTGAGTTTTTGTTTCCGTTGGGACGAAATTTTCTATTTTCTTCGGCTACCTGGCCGCCATTAAATTGTCGCTCGCCCACTGAAGTCATTGGTAAGTCTTCTTCCGTGGATATTTCTTCTGGCTCTTCGATCACACGTGAAGTAAAACCTTCATCATCAAAAGTAACTTCGGCCTCTTTTATCGATTCAGACATGTCAGCTTCAGCTATGTCCGACTTCACAATAGCGTCATTCGTTGCAACAACTATTTCAGAGGGAGGTACAAGTGCACGCTCCATCGTTGACGGTGATTTATCCAGGGCATCTGTAAACTGTTCGTTTTGTCCCTTTTTTGGTTTCCTATTCCAGACTCTCTTTTCCCTGCGCTTACCCCTCTCAAGGAATGACTGTGCTGATATCATTGTGATTAAAAGAATTAAGTTAAATAATTTCATTTTAAATTTCGATTTAAACAAAATTATTTTATTATATAATATTTTTTTAATTTTGTTCCCTTAAATATAACTTTGACATATGTGTGGTTACATCAGTGGCTTGAGTGAACATTGCGGAACGTTGCCAACCAGTTCGGGTGGTATCATTTGAATAATTTACCCTTTTCGACCAAAAAAAGGGATGAAAATCCAGTTTTAACCCGTTCAGTCACCCAATTCTCCGAAAGACAAAATTTATCTGCTTTATTTTTTCGATCTTTAACCTAAGAATTTTAACTTTTTTAGTGCGACAGGAATAAAATAAGAACTTGTTGACATTTATGTGCGACTTTGCATAAGACCTGCGCGTATATTATTCATGTTGGAGATAAATAGGTTATTGCGGACAGGTGGAGACATTGTTTGTCATCATTAACGTATGCAATGCTGACGTGAATTTAAGTTCACAAATTAAGCCACGTTATTGGTATAAAAATTCCACGATCATCACTCTCCATTCCCTTTGGTACGCCTAACTGACAAGTTTGGTAGATTGTGGACCGGTATTGGTATCTTGGTCACCGAGAATATAAACAGTGATATGGCAAAGACCCCAAAAACTCATATTTACCGGAAAAGAATCGAAAATAAATATTTTTCTTGGCGTGATTTTGAATTTTTTTCCAAAGCGAATCATTAAGACATGAGCGATTTCTGGTATCAGGTTATCGGTATGCTTGGTTCTGGAAAGCCTCATTTCGATTGTGACTATTCAGATCCGAATTCTCTCGCCAACATCCTTGAATTTCAACCAACTTTCGGATCACCGTAACACGTTTACAATTATGTTCCAAGTAACATAGTCTATGTTACGTAGACTTTTCTTTTTTTAAGCGTATAGTTTACAGTGTTCATAAAAATTTTATATACATTAGAAGACATATTTGGCTGTATCATATGCCTATTTGAAAAGAATTTGGATTCATCGTAAAGTGAAAGAGCTTGGACAATCGATTTATCTTGTTTTGCACCTTGGAGAAACTCTTCTTTTGATAAGCATCCATTTCCGTCCTGAAATTAAATAAGTGTGAGCTCCGAGCGCGGCGAAATGCATATGTGATATAAATTCCAAATTCGTTAGCACTTACCTTATCCATGAGCTGGAAAATTCTTTCAACTCGCTTTTCGGGTGTATTGTCTTTTAAGGGGATAGCAAACCTTTACATAGGCTATAAATTATAATATAGGTGTAGAATTTGTCTGATTGGCCATTTATATGGCCCATATCATATGGCCCATATGCGATAAGCTATCAAAATAAAAATCAAGATCTATTTTAAGCGAATTGCTATGGTCGTGGAATCCCTGGACTTCATTTGGCATCTGATCTTTTTGGTTACCGACCATACTGAATATCGCTTCTACAATTTGAGTCATTTCTGTTTTTGTTATCGTACCATCATTGTCCAGGTCATATAGTCGAAAAGCCCCTTACGAACATTATTATTATCAGTTATTCAAAACATGGAAAATTCATAGAATCATTAAGTATAGTGCGCCTTTCCGGTGCTAGTCATCTCATACCGCCCCATGCGGTATTCGGGCCAAATGACCATCGGTAAGATGCACGCCGCTGTGAAAAACTTACATTCAAGCTTGTCTTCAAGTTTTCCTCGTGACGTTATTGAAAGTGCCTGTAAGAATTCTTCAAATTCGATGCTTCCATCGCCATTATCATCAAACACATTGAAAACAAATCTAATGAGATCGATAAGAGGTCCATAGCTCATAAATATTTGATTCTACTCACTGGGCGAATGCTGACGGATCACCGGACGGGAAAAACTGATTGTAGATTTTTGAAAATTCGCCACGGGTGAGTCTTCCTGTCGGACAATCTTTCATGAAACCCTCGTGCCAGTGCTTTATTTCAACAGGTGTGACTTAATGGAATTTTTATGTTAAAAAAGACTGACATATGTGAAGGTCAGTCACCCAAGTTTTATCACTTGGACAAATCAATTTTTAATGATGAAATTATTGAAAGTTCCTAAAATAATTGATATGGAGCTTTTTTGAGCAAAAATAGTTCCACAAGAGACTTACATTTTGTTTTATCAGCCAATTCTTTGACAGCTTTATCGCTCAGTTTCGATTTTTTTGCTCCCATAATTTCAAACGATTCAAAGTACCTTCTGAATATAATTTAAATCACATATGAAAAACAGTCAAGCTGAAATAGGATATCAAAGCTCTTTTTCATTATCTCAATTAAACGACGTTGATCGATTGATATAAGAACAAAGATTCAAAGTCAGTCACTCAAAATTTTTGTCACCACATTTCAAAGTTTGTTTCCGTTCCACACTAATGTTATCCAAAGTATCTCTCCACTCAAATCAACTCAAAATCTCTTTTTTATTTCAAATGGACGCAAGGATGATCCGTTTAGATGGAATATGGCCCATATGGAATAGACACATGTCGCTGATAAAAATTCATTTGATTCAAACATATTTTCTTTGTGCTGTCTATATGCATCTTTAGGCACTAGAAGGGGCATTTGCACACATAATCTTGGAAACAAATCGTGACTCACGTGTTGTCAGGACATCTTCTAAAGTTCTCCTAAACTATATGACATGCGGCATGTTACATCCACTGGGAATAAAACTATAGTAACTATTCCCTAGCTTGAGATTGGTACTAGTATACGATTCGAAAAATAATGCGCATAAATAATGCGCATAAAGTCGTCATCAAAAGTTTTGATGATGTATCCATAGTATTTCATACGATATCCGATTAAAAAATGAGGATTCTACAGGTCAATTTCTATTCAAAGAAATTTTGGGCTCACGTTTTTGTCGCGACTAAACGAGAAATCTTTCCAACCAAAATCAAAAAGTTCATATTTTTAAAAAGTCAAAGCTGAAGTCACATTATCCTCTAAAGCCGCATTAAATCGGGATGAATTTATGGCAACCTGATAAAATGCAGTTTTTAAATAATATGCAATAAATCACAAGCTTCCTGAAGATATCCCATCATTTAATTTAGATATTTTCAAGAAATCAATATCAGCAATTTCACATCAACCCTTATTGAAAAATTCCGGAAATTTGTCCGAAACTCGAACGGTCATTCAAGGAGTTTAACAGTCACTCTACCACACAACCCTACGCCCTACCCTACCGCTTGGCCATTTCCTGGCCAAGATCAGTAAACGGAATTTTCGGGACTTGTATGAGGGACCTATAGACGTCAAAATTTAACTCTAATATGTAAGAGAAAACGATTAGGCTCTTATCGGGAAATTTTTATCAGACCACGTGACTAAACACAGTAAGCAAAATTTCCGGTCACTTCCGGTCCAATCGGGAGGCACCAAAAGTTGCGCCTGAAATTTTAAGGGGAGTCTTGGAGTAGGGATTTCAGAGATCCAAGAATGTTTTATGTCTTGAAATTCGTTTTTTAAGCTCTTTGGCCAGAATATGGCCAAGCGGTAGGGTATAGTGACATCACAAATTTGCTGAAAAACGTTTCCGAAAATCCCCTTGAGTGACCACCCAGATATTTGCCAATAAGGTTTAACAATTTTTATACAGATTCAAAATCCCTGATATTATTTGTAAAAAGAGGTATTCTTTTTCTAACCTGACATAAAAACCAGGCCAAAAGTCAAATCTTAACCAAACTATTGACATAAAAATCCATAAAAGTCGCCTGTGGTTCGTAGTTTTACATATATTGTAGTGCCAGAGATGGTCAACGTAAGATATAATGCAGCAAAATTGACAAGAAGAGACAGAAAAAGACAAATTGAGTTTAAATCGATCATCTTGGATCATAAATGAACCATATGATAATGTCGATAATCTGTTAAGTGCCCATCAATAGTACGAACTTAAGTGTACTTATGGGGCTTGTTATTGGGGCCTCAGATTATATCATGGGCCTTGGTGAAAACTATCAGAACATTATTGTGCATCATAACATAAATAGGCGTGGCAGTGCCGAGAAATGAACTTTTTTCCTGCTCGAACATGTAGAATGGTTCTTGAAATCTAGGAAAGAATTTTGGTTTTTGACCACTAGGTGGCGCTAATATCGGCGTTTTCTTGGTCAAAGTCGTTTTTATTATTTCTTAATTCCCTCAGACTAAAGTGATTTCTTTCACATTAAAATGATTTTAGCTTTAAAAAAGGGCTGTCCTCGAATAATCGTCTCTTAATAATCTGATTTTCAGTCTCGTGAGTTTTTCAGTCGAAAAAGTTCATTTTTGGTCTAAACCAGCTCAAAACCAGTTCAGCCTCACTACAATTCCGGAGGATGCGGTTTAAGAATTCGACCATTTTACATTTTACCGATTTCATCATTTTGGTCAACAATTCATCTTATTCCAGTCTTATCACAATCTATTGTAACTTTTTCTTACTCGGAATGACCACAGTACAGTTTGTCTCGATACTTATTTCGTGATTCCCTTACTAGAGGTTTCTCTGGACAATAAGGTTTTTAGTTCATATCAGTTGTCTTAAGTCCAAAATCTAGTTTGACAACCTTGAGGGAATCTGCCGTCAAAATGATTTCTTAATTGAAAATTCTTGTCGGCATTGTGCCACTAGTCTAGTTGCCTTTCAGTTGATCTACAAAAGAATTTTGAAGCTTCGGTTAACTCTTTTCTAATGACTTTTTCTCTCTTTGAGTGATTTTCGGAAGACTATCCATAATACAGTCTCTAGGCAGTCTCTATTGCGGCTCCACTTTCGACACAATTCGGCACTCTTTTATCAAATGTGAGATATAAATTATATTTCCTTCTTTATTTCTCTGCAAAGGAGCAATTCGGGCTCCTATTGTTTCCCTAGTTCATTTATTTGAGAGTTCATTCATATATAATCGGATATTTTAGTCCCAGGCCGATCTTGAAACTCTTTGAAACTTCAGATCAAGTCATTTTCATTCCCCATTTTTGCTTAAAACTATGCAAACTCCCTCGGAATAGGACTCATTTTCGTTTGGCAACAGTTCTTAAATCTTTATCTTTACGTTCTATCTATAGCCCAAAATGAAACTTCTGCTGAAAGTGTCCGACAGTGTCTTAGTCTGTCAAATCAAACAAAATCGGATTATTGACCTCGTATTTTGAAATGCCAGTTATGCCGAAATGGCATCTTTATATAAAGGTTTATACACGGTGATTAAATCACGTCGAACTTCAAGCTAATGGCTACCCTGACTTTTACATTGATTTAATATGACCGATCTGAAACTTTTACTCTAAGTCTTTGAAATAGACCAATTAGGAACGTTGTCAACCGGAGGCTCCAGTCCGGAGCTAAAATGACGAGAAAACTACGATTTTTATCGTATATTGAATTTTTAAATGACTTAAAAAGACGAACACATAAAGAACTGTACATCGAAAGTGACCTACATATCATATTAAACCTATGGAATTAGGTGATAATTCATAAATTATAAATCATAACATATAAGTGGATATTTATTGTCGTCATATTCAGTAAAAGTTTGAATAATTGATAATGTTTTTTTTATTTCTGTCATTAACTTCGTCACAACCTTCAAAATTGACAATCTACAGGAAGTACCGTATAAAATTTAACAAAAAAATAAATGAAAGATTTGAAGAATTTTTAAAAATGGAACAATAAACTGATGTTGGAGATAATTTTGCAAGCAACTGTCTTCTAAACCATCATATTCTTAAAAACTTTTTTATATAAGCAATTAGTCGAGGTTCAACTTGAATCGTTTAAGCGGCTACTTTTATTTTAGTGATGGATGTGGGCCTCAGTTGGCCTCAAATTTGAAAGTACATGCTTCTGGGTAACAGAGACCGGCAGAAACGGTTACTTGGGAACTGGAATCCGGATACCGGTTATCGGATTCCTAAATTAGAAAAAAAATCGGGAATGGGCGAGAACCGTGAACTAAATTTTGGATAAATTTGATTCGGTTGGGTACCGGGAACCTTTTATTCCGAAAATCGGGAACGAGCGGAAATTATATTTGATTTTGCTTATCTCTGCATGGTATTAGCAAAATTATCGATTACAACGAGAAACATGGTCTGTACTACAGACTCTTTAGCTCGAACAAAGTTAGTTTAAATATGGTTACCTCCACACCACCGACATTTTTGAGATGGCATAAATGCATTTCCAATGGCACAACTTTCACAAAGCCAGATCTCCTTCAAACAAATATCCAAGGCCTAAAATGTTAATGAGAGTCTCGGCCATCTCCGACATCAGAAACCCGAGATTAGACAAAGCGTGGCAAATCTTGGGTCGCAGCGGTATTTGAATACAATAAAGATTTTTCATCTAAAGTGTTCCAACCTACTGTGTGCAATTTCTAGGCCGGTTGTTCAGCTCCAATGTATCACTCTTCTTTATAACAAACTAAGCAACTTACCTTACTACTACGACTGGAAGGATACCATGTCCGATACCTTGATAGACTCGATACGGTTGAAATTGATGAAACGAAAACGGCAAAAATAACTAAAAGCATATCAATTTATCTGATTTTAGATTCTTATTCTTTTGGGAAGTCAGTAATTGAATTGTATTCTTATAGATGGGGTTCACAGGTTAGGATTACGAGGTGAATACGGTTGAAAATGAAAGGCTTAGAATTGAAAAATCCTGTTCACAGAGCACCTATAGAGAATAATACGGATAAGTGATTTTTTATGTGTAGGAATATAATAGTATAGAACTTCTGGTCAAAATTATGGCATATCTGTCAATGATTACACTACGGTAAATCAGAAGTTTTGAGAATATGAATATAATAATAAAATAATCCTTATTTATACGAAACGAAACTGTTCAATGTTAGGCAGCTCAATTTCTTGTTTTTGTCCAGATTGTCCAGAGTCTGGCTGTCTCAAATTGAACCATTGTCCGTTCTAGTGACGAATGATGCAAACAAATTATATTAACGAGTAGTTGAAGATGTTGGGAACATTTTAAGCTGTATAGGCGACCAATACCCGTTATTCTTGAATCACCATCGAGCGCCTTGAATTAAGACTCTGAAATATCATACTTTCAAATATCAGTATATCAGGATACCAAATTCAATTTTTCGTTGACGTCTTTATTTCTATCCATTTTGAAATGTTTTTAATTTGAAATGGAATTCGTTTCCAATATTTTAGAAAAATATTCATCACCTGATGAATTTAATACATTACGAAATATGTAAAATAATGAGAACTCGAGCTGTTTAGCAACCTTTTGATTTGAAGGTTATTGCATTTAACGCTCTGGATTCGGAAATCTTGTCTACTTGATCCGCGATTCGGTCCGAGTCGGTCCGAGATTTTCTGGCTTCTTTATGAGACGGCAATAATTGAGGTTTTCGCGGTCCGTTTTAGATGATATGAACCTAGTGTGGTGTGTTCATATTTTTTCGAATGCCTGAGCCCATGACCTACCGGCTCTGGTGCACGGATACCTCATTTAGAATACATGTAATATATCTAACGGAATGAAATATCATATTCTGCTCACAAAGAGGAGAACGACTCTCCGAATAAGCAATAAAGAGGGTGTCATTTCAGAAATTTGAGATGGATCATATCCATTTGAGAGTTAATTTTTTTTTATAAAAACGCGTATTCAATCTAATTTCATTTCATTGGAAAATAAAACGAGTTCTATTCAGAACTAGTTTGATTCTAAATTTTAAAAGAGATGTGAAACCTTTTTTATAATTTTTAATTATGAAAAAGTTTTCCATCGATAATAGAATAACGGCAATTCATTCTAGCAATTTACTATATCAATAGGCTTTTACTGGCTATATTATCAATTTTATATAAAAACCTTTAACTGTGATTTAGCCACCACTGAACAGCCACCGGTTGATGACGGTCTTAATGCCGCTGATTGCGCTGGTACTGTAGACTACAAATTCCGTTCTGGTAAAGCTAAGGTCAGCAGATCAGGCGAAAACTCAAACTTGGTCAGACTACAACAGGCTAAAGTAAAGGAAACAAAAGCCCACACAGGTTTCGTTTCTTTCCCAAAATCAGCTTGTGGAAAAGACTTCCTCGCTGGATTGAAGGATGGACGTGTCACGTAAGTACCTGTTTTTTCGCATAGTTTTCGAGGATATCTAAAAATTGTCGTTTTGAATAAGACTGAATTTCGACGAAAACCATGAAAATTTTTTGAAAAAAACTTTTTTCTCGTGATTACATCGTGAGGGAAATGACCTCATTTCCGATCCCATTTCGGGAATCCAGCCTGTATATGGTTATAACGGTTATTAAGTGTTGATTTCGCTGACAAGAAGGCCACATACAGCGTCATTGGATCATACTACGTCGACAATGGTTCCAGCACTCAAGTTGTCGTCCAATACAACTCTGTACCTCTCAATGTTGCCGATGATAAATGTCCAAAATGTCTTGGTAACTCATCAACAGATCAGCTCGAGATGTTGGTCATGGGAACCAAAAACATTGAATGGGGTAGTAAGACCGCAAAAGCATGCTTGAATGGTGCTTTGGTCGGACATGCAGGAGCCGCCGGTGCCCCAACACTCCTCGAAAACGACGAATCTGGGTGTGTTGCATGGACAAATGCCCTTTAAATACAAACTGGGAATATGCGGACATATTATTAGTCTGTGGACATTCTGTTTAAAGCGGACATCAATAAAAAAAGTTGAATGTATCATTGTAAATTATGAAAAAATAAATAATATATATTATATTTTGTTTATTAATATTGCATTTTGAATATAAAAACAAAATGCTTCTGGGCTAAGTGGATTTAAAATAGAATTAAATGGGTTGTCATGTAAGCCATGCGATTTAGATTTCAGGGCTACACGAACGGACAGAGGTTTGAGAAGTTATTTAGTGTTGTAGATGTAATGCAATTTGTGGCGAAGAGGAAGCCGAGAGATTGACAGTGTCTGGCGTAGCTGCTGGGGGTATTCGAGGAGAACTGGCAAGGTCCGAGTTTTTGATGAGCAGACGAAAAATTGTCAAAGGTAACCCGGGTCATGTCATGGACTCATGTTAACAGTCTATACGACAAAAAACAATTCGCGACCATACGGTAAGGCTTTACAGAACTTAGGTTACCGATCAATTTGGCTCGGTCCTTATGACTCAAAGTTATGAGTGAAAATCAGATATTTTTACCTGATACCTTTTGACAATGAAGGCATGAGTACGTTAAGAGAAAATACCATTTCTGGTTCATTTCCGGAATACAGTGACTACAACTTTTTATTTCCGGTATGAATTTATACCACCAAAAGATTTGGATTTAAATTTTGGGAGGAGTCTTTAAGGACTGTTTTCACTTATGAATACAAAAATACAGCATAATTTGTGCTTTTTGGCACTACCGAAAGACCATTAATGGCCCATAAATGATCGGCCATAATGGTATCTTGACCCTAACCTTATCGTGACTGCTCAAGAAATAAATCGACATTTCTAGTGAAAATGCTTCAAACTGTATTCCCCGAAGATGATGCTGACGACCCCTTTGCGTCAATAATTGCCAAGCAACCTAAAATCATCGATCATAATCTGAAGCTCGAAAAAAACATGTCGGCAAAGCAAAAATGGAAAACTGCAAGGTACTTAAGTCTCATCTGGTGCCCCTATAGTGGACACGTTTTTTGAACATATACTCCAGAGAATTGATTATGCGTCAAAAACGGTCAGGTGCAATCAAAATGTTGAAGAAGGAAAATCCAATTCAATTAGCGAGACGATATGGTAGAAGGTGGAGGGGACGTGTTCGAGATAAACTCCATCCAGACTAGGGATCTACGCATTGGAGCTGAACATCCGGTCTTCATTAGAGTGTAAACACTTTCGTATGAAGTGTTTTGCACATAAAGTGTTCCAATCTATTGTGTACAAGTTCAAGACCGAGTGTTCCACACTCATGTGTGTTTAAGGCTATATAAGGCTATATACAGTGATAAACCAGTATGATGTTGATCCTTCAATAAGAGAAAAAACAACAAATGAATCAAACTAGGGCTAAAATGAAATCAAAAATTTCTTGGTCAGTGATTTTTTGAATAAGGCTTTTTATAATAAATGATATATTTATAGGAAAAGACAAGCTCAAAGAATTGGCTAATGCTCCCATGGAAAAGGTAGAAGAAAAAGGCACTAAGAAGAAAACCGATGGGAAAAAACGAAAAAAAGGCGGAAATGTGGATAACAACAATTCAAAATCTAAACGAAAGAGTACCAAAGAAGGTGAAAGTGGTGACAAGAAAAGCAAAAAGAAAAAACGCGTCAAGACAATCGCTTGATTTAAATATACAAAATTATTTTCAACTTAAATTGTATTTTTCATAATTAATTATTAAAAAAAGGAATAGGGTCGAAGGCGGCCAATATTTGTCTCAAAGTGTCCGATGTTCTTCCGAAAGTTGCCGATGATGGAGTTAAAGCAGCTGATAGTTTACTGAAGCGGTCGATGTTTTCACAGAAATCAGTTGCTGTAACCGAAGGGGCAAATACGGCGGAAATAATAGCCACGTTTTCGCTTGATAGCGGCTATGTCGCTCTAACCATATAAAAGTGAATACGGAAACTCAGAAATGGGTGACACTTAACATATATAACGGAATAAAATGTCACCTTTTGTTCAGAAAGACAAGAACGACTCTCCGAATAAGCAATAGACGGTACTATAGAGGGCGCCATTTTAGAGAATATGATGGTTAACCATCACGAAACTAATTTCTTCGATTTTTTGACCGTTAATAACTTTGAAATTTTAACGAGTGTCTGGAAAACTCGTCTGACCTTACAAACTCAGAATAAGCATGGTTCTTTATTTAATGGTTGTATCAAGAATTTCTTCTAGTAATAATCTTAGTTAAAGAAACAGTTGGTTGCTTCTCAGGCCAATGAACTTCTCTACCCTCACTCTGATTGGTCAATTTGTTGCTTGAATAGGTCATATTTACTCGTCATCAACGAAAGAAATTTGAATGTTTCGCAATAAACTTCAGCATTGAGAACGAAAACATTTTTTCAAAAATATTTTCATTTTTTGAAAAAACCTATTTATCAACGAATAGAAATTTGCAATGAAAAGTTTAATACGAGAGTTGGTTATTTTCAATGTTGCTCTGGGCTCCGAAACATTGAAAGATCCCCAGCTCAGGTGGGATTTTAAATTGATGCTGAGCTCTTACGCCACTAAAGGGGGTATCAGATGAGACGGTTTCACTTGGTCCATGGTTGACACACATCAGAGTGTACCGCTTTACACGCTTAATCATATGAAAGTGGTTCGTCTCATCTGGTTCTCCCCACATATCACTACGAATGCTCAATTAAAAAAGCATCAATTTGAACACCCTTCTTAGAATAAATCCTTCGTGCACGGATTTAGAATTGGGCGAACAATGTTCCGATGATTGCATTACTCAAATGTTCAACTGTATTAATAACTGTGGTACAGATGCAACTTGTCAGAGCGCATGCGCCAGAGATCAGGTCGACTGCGTTGACTGTAAGTATCCAAATTCCACCCTCGGGACTCCTAGAACATGGGCCGATATCATACAGATCCAAATCTGGTCAATATTCGATGTGCGAAACTGTACAGATATTTATGGTCGAAAAAATTATTCTTAAATCCGTACAGACGAAATACAGACCAATATCTGAATTTTGACTTGCCCAGAGGTTTTACAGATCTTGGTCTGTATTTTTTCTGTGCGGTTTTCAAATATTTTTTTGGTCTGTACAGATTTGTTATGGTCAGGACAAATTTCGGTACAGTTTTACACATTGAATCTGGACCGGATATTAATCCGTACGCCATTTGCCCATGTCTGCTCAGAAGTGATTCTCATCAAGGTCCACTTTTAAGCTTGTCCGTGTTTTGGTGAGTGCTATGATGGTTGCGAA